>VYZT01014109.1:8017-29675 GCA_013400735.1 Pomatostomus ruficeps | reverse complement strand
TATCTCCCAAAATTTTAAGATTTTTTTTTTTTTTGGGGGGGGGGGGGAGGGCAATAAATACAAAGGAAGTAAAGCACATATTTTTTATATGAATTTTGGTGCAAGTGATTATGGTTTTAACAGATGTTACATTGTTTGATGAAATATTTTAGATTCTGAACAAAGGGTCCTTGAAGACTAAGAACGAAAATAATGTCTTACATGTGCAAAATAAATCTGACTTCTCAAGTACAATAGTCATTTACTGCTATCCAGAGTGCTATGTAATGCAGTCATCACAGGGTTCATCAACAGAAAATAGATGATGATAATTCTTCTTCCTTGAAAAAGAATTATATTCTCATATTTTATAGAGATTGGGCCAAATCTTTCAGTCCTTAATCCAGGATTGATTTCTCAGACTTCTTTCATGGCAATCCATGCCAATGAAATACTGTTTACTCCTTCATTAAGATGAATAAAGATACCAGTTCTCAGGCAAAGAAGACAATTGGGGGTGAGTAAGGAATGAGAGTTTTGGCTGATAAGGAACAAAACCTTTAATAAATATTTACACTATTCACACAGGAACAAATAAAATTTATTATATTGGTCGCAGTATTTCTTGAAGAGTCTGTAAGAATTCATATTAATAATCTGAAAAGAGAAACAGAGTCTGGACATTAGTTACTGTATATCTGCAAAATAAATATTTCCTGTGAAAATAACATTGGTTTTGTTTTTTCCATCAAAATGAAAAGTTCAGACTCTTCTTGTACACATTATTCATTCTCATTTAGCAGTTATTTTGACTTGAGAATGGCAACATCAAAATATGTAGTATATGTGTTTATGAATGTATATAGCAATTAGCCCTTGTAATTTCTATCAGCACTTAATAAAAATCAGAGAGAATAAATGGCAACTGGTGTAATTTTTTGAGAGCAAAAAAAAAAAGAACCCAAAGGATAGATTTATGAAATGTGGCAATGTTTTATTTCACAACTTACACTTTAATATGTAGAAATAATCTAGAAAATAGTTACCCTATTAACTCTTTGGTGTAATTTGTTTCTACTCTGAGTTGGCATACTATTTCCTGGTTTTGAGTGCAAGATAAAGCAGAAAACAAGAGTACTAGACCTGTAAAGGTCTGCTTTGTCAAATCTGGTATTGGTGCTTTTGAACTATTTTTTCTTATATTTTACTACTAAGAATAAAATCCAAAGAAATACTCATTTCTCTGCAGATAAAAAATACTATTTGAAATAAAAATCACCAAATGGATATATTGAATAGTGATAGACACAATGCACATCTATGAGCAAATTTAACCATGAAACTTACATTCTGGCTGTGTTTACAAATGAGCTCTTATTCAGCAAAAGGCATATTAAAATCTGTAGTATATGAAGTACCTCTTTTGTTAAATTACAATGACTGGTAGAAGGCAAGAGGAAGGTCACTGTAGCTGATAAACATAGTTATGCAAATGTGTTATTCTGAGAAGGCGCTGAACAGGGTTAAAAATTGTGCTAAGCAGAAGGTCAATCAGAAATTTCATGGGTCTTTCAGGCCTTGAAATCTCTAAAGTGAGAAGGTGAGCAAGGAAGAAAGTGATGATGAGAGTAAGCAGGGGTTTTTGTTTATTTTTTTAAATTTAGGTCTAATTGATGAATAAAACAATGTTGGTCTAACAGGAAAAGATGCCACCAGCAACTATTTTTTCATCTGGAAAAAAAAATCCTCTATTTTATTAAAATATTTGTAAATTCACAATGGTTTTTAGTTTCTCTGTACCCATCAAGCACAAACATCTAAGCCTATGATTTTTCAGGTCTAAATTCCTCAGAAGCTCCCTGATCCAGAATCACAGTGACTAGAACTATTTAATTTGCAGTGCTCAATTTAAGCATTATGCTTATACTTAAGGGATTTATTTCTTGGTTTGTGAATAAATTTTGTTTCAAAGAAAACAGAGAGCAGAACAAGCCATGGCTGGGATCTACTGACTTTGTAGGGACCTTACCAGGGATTCTGTGTATTTATAACTTTTGCCCCCGACCACGAGATGGTCTGTCATGCTAATGGAGACCAGAGAGAGTAAAAACCATAGTGGATATTTATTTAAGAACCGTAAAAATTAGAGAATCATCAAAATTAGAGCTTCCACTCCACTCATTTATGACACACACTTGCTCAGTTTCCCCTGTATTACACCCTCTAGGTTCAGCTTCCCCATGCCACACTGGGTTCCTGCTAATCTGGGAAAATCAGGTATAAAGTTGTGCCTCTTCACATCATGCTGCTGCTGACAGCCACCTTGGGGGACATCAGGCAAGGTACATGACCATTCCCATGTCACCTTCTCCATGTATCTGTCTGACATCTGGGTTCTTCACCTGCTTCTCAGACCTTTCCTTCAGCAGCGATTTTCACCTTATTTTTTCCAGGCTGCCTCCTGTTTCCTGAAGCCACTTGCTTTTGCTCTTTTTTTCCCCCCCTCCTTTACTTTTCCTGAACTACCATCTCCAGTTTTCCCAACCTAAGTAGTTTACATCCAGAGACATAATGTCTGCTTACTGTCTCAGCTGGTGGTTCTGTCCCATGCTTCTTTAATAACTGGAGGGTTCAGGAAGTGACACTTTTGCATAGTCAAATTCAAATAAGAAAATTACAGCTAGCCTTTACCAGTCTCAACTAGCATGTGGCAGGCTTCCTCTTGAGAATTTAAAAGTTCCGATTTTGATACTTATCCTCCCCTTTCCCCACAACACACACACAGAACTACCTGTTGCCTTTCAGTGTTCACAGTTTAAGCTATTATTTTTCTTCTGCATAGGAAAGAGTTGGCTTCAGGTTGCATTGCAGCTATATTGCTACAATATAGTATGGTTTGATTGTGTATCAGAAGCTTGTTTCTCCCACTGGGACAAGACCCCAGAGATGGGGTGAAGGTGAAGAAGAGTAATTTTCATCTCAAGCCTCTGTAGATGGTGGATCACCATGTTTGAGTAAAGGGCAATATACTGAGGTTTTCTCATTTTTACACCTTTTTTAGCACTTCAATGTGCTGTACAATTTCTTAGCAGAGGTTTCTTTCACAGTGCCCACAGAGGTTCAGCAGAATGAGGCAAAGGTTGATATTCCTTCTGACACACATCTGTGCAGTGCCTGTTGTGAGATTTACAGCTCCGGGAGGCCTGGAGCCTGGCAGAATTTAATCTGTACTGTGTGTTGCAAACAAGAGAAGAAAACCACCAGTCTGAATTTTCCTTCCAATCTGATACAGCGAAAGAATGATGAGCATGAAGGGCATACAAAAGGGTATTTCACCAGCTTAGAGTGAGATGCAAGAAAACCTTATCACTAAATGCTGTCTGGAACACAATGATGAAATATAGAATGGAACTGATGTATGTAGTTAAAAGGAGGAACTCTTTTCACTTTTGAAGAGAGAATAAATGGACTAGAATATGTTCATCCTACAGCAAAAAGTTTTTGACTGTAAGTCAACGAGAATGCTTTTGTCCAGTTCTGTGATTTCTCTTACAGTATCTCCACGCGACTTTCTCCGAGATATTTTATAAATTAAATTATGCTGATACATAAAACTGGAGGAATATCTCTGAAACTGTGTAACATATCCTTGTTGTTTGCATTATGTGACACTCCATGCAACAATACCTTATATTGGCTGTAGGTGGCAGCAGAAGACCAAATCTCATGAGGAAAAACTCTAAATGGAACAGTGTTTTAAAGAAAGTTATTTGTAGACTAAAGATGGATATTCTCTTAATAATACATGAACATTATTTAACAGGAACTATGGAGTCAATAGAATGTGAACAATGACTCCCCCTCTCCAAAAAAAAGGCCATTGCAGCCAGAACTGGTCCTTTTCTTCAATGAAGTGAAAAGCTTGTTCAATTTGCTCAGTGTGAGAGCCTTTGTCATTTTAACCAGACAGCACAATAGATATTGATAAAAATAAAAGTGTTTTAACATAATAGTAATGTAAGACAATACCAACAAAGTGTCTTGTCTGTCAGCAACAGCCATTAAAAATGTATTAAAACTTGCATTCAGCTCTTTTATTTCCTAAAAATAAAAAAGGTTGGTAAGTGCTTACATGCAAAAAGCCTTCTCATATGGAAAAAAAAAGAGAGGCAGGGAGCTCAAGAAGGAGGCTACCACATCTAAGCAAGGAAAACGAAAGCTAAATAAAGGAAAGGGTCCATGAGATGGGGGGAAAAAAGTATCTCTACTAGATTTACTAGATTAACCTATAGAGAAATGTAACTCTAAACAATGCTTCTATAGGCTTCATATATGTGTGAGCAAGACATAATTTAAAGTTTATCTCAATCTATAACAACCCTTAATTTTTGTTTTTAACTCTATCTTAAATGTTTGTTACTCTTTAGAATTTAGACGTGTTGATCACCAGGAGAACTTATCAGTCTTTCAAGTAAATGATGCATTTGCGTAAGACTTGAGCCTTTTTTACTGCATAGCAGTAAACAAAGGGGAAAAAAATCCTTCATGAAAGCATGGCCTTGCTTTCACTTACTGACCCTACTAAACTCTTTTGTACATAAGTAAAGTATACATGATGGATCGTCTAGTAAACAAAAAGGATAGCTTTCACTATGTGAGAATGGTGGGGAGAGAAAGTGAAAGGATCTAGTACAATCCATGGTAGGACTTTCTAATTAAACTGCTAGTGAGGAAGGAACTGTTATTTTACAGTGCCTCACAAGATTCAAAACATACATATTTGTGCTGGTTTTGGCTGTGGTATATCTGTTATTCAGTAAGTTGTATGGGGCTTGGTTTTGAATTTGTGCTGAAAACACTGTGGATAATTCAGGGATCTTCTAGCTATTGCTGAGCAGGGCTGAAACAGAATCAAGGTCTTTTCTGCCCCTCACTCCACACCATTGGCAGAAGGTTGGGAGTGCAAAAGAAGCTGGGAGGGGGCACAGCCAGGACATATGACCCCAGCTGACTTAAGGGATATTCCAGACTTTATGGTGTTATAATCAGCATGTAAAGCTGGGGGATGAAGGAGGAAGAGGGAGGGGGTTGTTCAAAGTGGTGGTGTTTGTGTGCCCAAGTGACAATCACATGTGATGAAGCCCTGCTCTCCTGGCTGAACACCTGCCTGCCCATGGGAAGTGGTGAATTAATTCTTTGTCTTGCTTTGCTTGTGTGCACACAACTTTTGCTTTACCTTAAACCACCTGTATCTGAACCCATGATTTTCTCACTTTTACTCTTCCCGCTCTCTCCCCCATCCCACTGGTGAGAGAGTGAGCAAGTGGCTGTGTGGGGCTTGGTTGCAACTGGGTTTGAAGCACAATAACATTAAAACAATTTACAGATATGTAGGTTGCAAAATATTAGGGACTTGCTAAACTCAGTTTGCTCAGCTATTTCTACTCTTTCAAAAATTCATAAGTCCTGTAAATCCTCAGAGCCCACCGTCTAATTATACTAGGCATCTTGTATACCTTCTCATTAAAAACTAACCTCCTATTTTAATGATTTAGTTGAAATCCTTTGAAGATCAGACTGCTAGTGACTGAATGCTGTATTCTGAATACCCCTTCATGCTGCCCTCCTTCCTTTATTCCTTTCTGATCTTTGGTAATTTCTTCTTTTTTATTTTTGTTTCTTTTCTTTCTTTAAATCATTTTTAGATGCCTTACTTGATTCCAAGTGAAAAATACAGAGATGCTTTATTTGAAGGCCATTTCTGCAGTCTGACAGAATGGGAGAGACTGAGTTAAATGTTTAGGCTGTTTTTAGCTAAGGGGAAAGAGTCTCCTATTTGTTTAGTTGAGGCAGTTGTTGAACAGATGTACATCTGACACAGTGCAGTATTACAGTATCATATCTTTAACAAATTGGGCTATATTCATTCTTGGGATAATTCCAACTGACTTCATTCAAATTACACAAATGATTAATTTGTGCTCTGTATTTCAAATGGTAAACTCTCTCCCAGTTTCATATTTAGAAGGTTTATTTTGTTTGTCATCTGTTTCTGCCTAGCATCATTATGGTTTGGACAATTCTTCCAATACTTTACTTTTTCAGATCTTTTACAAGCTCTTTTAATGCCATTTTGCATGTTTTCCACAAGGATACAAGGATTTTAGTCAGAACTCATACTCACTTCAATTACAAGTATTCTCTTTCTACAATGTTGTTGGGGTTTTTTTGTTTTTTTTTTTTTTTTTAAATCACAGAATCACAGAACATCCAGATTAGAAGAGACTTTCCAGATCATCTAGTTCAATGTCAGTGTTAACGTCAAGAGATAGAAGAGTACATTCTGCATTCCACATAAAGGCTTCTAGAGTTTCTTCCAAACATGGAGTTAGAATTCTAGCACTGAAATAAAGAATAAAATGCTCTTTCTATCAGAGGTGGAGGGAAACTTATCATTCTTTTTTTGTTTTTGTCATCATAAATCAAAATATATGCTTTACATGGAGTTTTTCTTACAAAACCAAATATGTTGAAAATAGCACTTAAATAAGTGGGGAAGTATAATTAATATGCAAGTTATTTCATTTCCAAAATATGTACACATAATAATTTCTGCATTACTTAGTACACGTTATATACCTTACTGTAAGCTTACTCATTTATTCCAGTCAAAGGCACATGTTATATATCCAAAGAAAAACATACATGAATCTTTTTTATTTCCACATTGTAAAGATGAAAATGTAACTTGCCAAGAAAAACCTAAAGTTTAAAATTCATTACAAATAATCCTGGAAATTATATTTTGTTTATTTTGACAGGTGCAGAGAAAATTTGTAAAATATTTCATCTCCATACTGAACATAATGGGAAAAAGGGACATTATTTTGATACATGGTTTTGCTAACAAGTTTCAAGATGAAATATTGCCTATCATAGAAAATACACCTATTCACAAGAAAAAAAAAATACAAAAATTTCTAGCTTTAATAAAAGCTGGGACTTACTGATTAAATAACATTTTATATTCAAGAGATTCTCTAACATAAAGGCCTTTATTGAAAAGGTCTGATGGGCTGTGAAAGAAGTTTTATTTATTTTATAGGTGCTTGCCTTAAGCACAATTCCCTCATGCCTAGAATAAACCTGGAGTTAGAAAAGCATGAGTGGAGCTCTTACTGAAACAACTCTGCATCAAAACACAAATAACTTTCTATTAGTCGTGTCACTGGGTTAAAGAATAGGTAGGCAGAATCCAAGCAATTATCAGGGAAACATTGGAACATTATTCAAAACAACCCTGACCTTAATAACTTGCTTAAAGATCTTCTTCTGATGGCATATGGAAGAAGCCCAACTTAAGAGACAAAAGTGTACTCTTAAAGTGCATTGTTCGTCACTGTAGACCCTCAGTGGCACAGCTACTTGATGGCAATTACTTTTGTGATGACTGCGACCATGTAATTCAACCCCCAACTGTGTTTTATTTTATCACTCTATTAGAAGAAATAGAAATATCCTCTCCTACCTAATGAAAAGTAACATGCACTAAAAGAATGTTTCAGTAGTGTATCCAACCAAATGTCCTTGTACTCCAGTTAGTGTGTGGATCAGACCACAAAAATTATGACAGAACAAATGTGTAAAGAATCTCCTTTTCATTAGTGAAAATTATAAAACTCCTCGGCAAGCTGAATGCACTAACAGTGACAGAGATTCTAATCTGAGGTATTCAGCATATGAAGCTTCTTAATTCAACAGCAAATGTGTTTGTGAACTTCTGAAGCCACTCACTCAACACCTCTCGGGTGCAAGGACTCATCCTTGTTAAATGAAGAACTTTGTAATGGAGCAAAGAGGATCTTCAATCACAGTTTCTTGTGACTTTCTGCAAGAAAGACAGAATACAGACAATTTATGTCATTTAATGGTTATTAATGAAGTCATATTCTTTCATACTTCTTCAGATTTCTGTAGTGCAATTAAGAAAGTATAAAAATTGTGATATTCAGCTGTGAAATGCACACACAGGGCAGAAATATTTAAATAGTGTTCAACCTGGAGAAGAGAAGGCTCTGGGGACACCTTAGAGCACTTTCCAGTGTCTAAAGGGGGCCTAAAAGACAGACAGAGAAGGATTTTTAACAAGGGCATATAGTGACAGAATGAGGAAGAATGGCTTTAAACAGAAAGACAGCAGGTTTAAAGTAGATATTAGGAAGAATTTTTTTACGTTGAGGACAGTGGGACACCGAAACAGGTTACCCAGAGCATCTGTGGATGCCTCATTCCCGCAAGTGTTCAATACCAGGATGGATGGAAAACTTGGTCTAGTGGAAGGTGTCCCTGGCAGAGTACTTGCATTTGTATCACGACAGAGGGGTTGGAACTAAGTAGTCTTTAAGATCTATCCAACCCAAACAATTCTAAGATTTTTATGATAATTCTTCTAGCATAATATCTTGTAGTGATAATTGGAGAGAAGTTTTAGAGACACAATTTTCTTTTTCTGACAGAGTGCGGTTACTCTTTCTTCTAATCTTTTCTACATTTTTCTCTACTATGGAGAAAACTATTTCTTTCTATTCTTTCTTCTACTATTTCTTTCTGTGGAAAGAAATGCTCTGATTTCCAGGCTCCCAAAGTAAAGAGAAGCTTCAGTATTTTTCTTGATATCTCATTTTTCTTAAGTATGAGAAACGTTTCTTTTCTATGGACTGCTGTAAGATCTTAGCATTTCTGTCACTCACTTGATGGTTGTATTGACAACAACCTAAATTTGAAAGCAGAGTACTGTTATAAATGGGAACATTCATATGAGACGTATTAAACTGTCTTCATCTCAGCCACAAAGATACTCGGTTTAGTTCTGAATGTTTATCTCTAAATCTATAGTCACAAAATTTTAAGTTAGATTTACATAGTGAATGACAGTACTTCAGATAAATAGTGACCCTTATGGTTCTCTCACAATGCAGAGATGCTAGAATATCACATCTGCTGTGAAAGTATAACCCATTAACTCATTGTTTTCTCTGTGTCCACCAATCTATTCACTTCACTGTAGAAGCCTATCAGGTTGATTGAACATGATTATCCTTTTCTAAACCCATGCTGACTACTTCCTGCTTTTCCTTCATGTATTTGTATGCTTTCCAGAAAGATATTCCAAATCATCTTTCCAGGGACAGCGGTGAGACTGTCCTGCCTGTAATCCTGAGCTTTCTTTTTGCCACTGAAATCAAGAGTAATGTTTTCTCTCTTCCAGCCCTCAGGAATTTCTCCTGTTTATCCTAACTATTTGAAGATAATTGAGAGGAACCTTACAGTGACATTAGCCTGTTTTCTTGGGACTCGTGGGTGCAACCCATCCAGGCCCATGGAATTGTGTGTGTCTAGTTTGTTCAAGTGCTTGCTATCTAGTTAGGGAGATTAAGTCTACCCACGGAGGCTGTGTGCCATCCTGAAAGCTTGTGTTTGCCCTGAGGGGTCTCAGATACATACAGATATTTTTGTTTTGTTTTGGGGTTTTATTTATTTTAATGGATCCAGGCATATTGGTAATCCTTTCCACACACCCCAGAGCTTTGCAGTGGCTCTCTGTGCAGCCCAAATGCTTTGGGACCTCATTCAGTATGGCCAAACTGTCCCACTGTGCCACACTCATTCCTGTTGCATGTTTATTTTGGAAGCATCCCAATCTCTGCATATCCTTTTAAAAAACTTTAAAGGTAGAAATCTCTAGAGTTTTGTGTTAGTGTTGCTTTGAATACCATGTTGTCCTGTTTTGACCCTGGCTAAGTGCAAGGCATCCATGGCAGCTGCTCACTCTTTCCCTCCCCTACCACAGCTGGGCAGAGGAGGGAAGGAGGGGGGAAAGAAAAAAAAGGGAATTAACACAAGGGTCCATGAGCTGAGATAAGGAACCGGGAGAAAACTCTCCCAGGACAAAGCAGGCTCAACTTAAGTTGCAAAGTGAAATTTATTACTACCAGAGTTAGAAGGAGGATATGAGAAGTAAAACTAAACCTTTAAAAGACACCATTCTTTTTCCCTCCCCACTCCTCCCTCCCTCCCACCAACAGTGCGAGGGGGGCAGGGTGTGGGGGTTCAGGTCAGTCCATTTCCAGGATTCTTTCCCTGCTTAGGGAGAGGAGTTTTTTCCTCTGCTTTTGCCATGGGGTCCCTCCCATGAGAGACAGTTCTCTGTGAACTTTTATGACGTGGGTTTACTCGTTCACAGGATGCAGTCCTCCAAGGACAAACTGCTCCAGCATGGAAGCAGGGGGCCCCTCTCTCTCCAACCGGGTCTCCCACCTGGACTGCAGTTTCCTCCGACATCCACCCGCTCCAGCGTGGTCACCTCCTCCACAAACTGCGGGACTTTTATCTCAGTCTCTGTCTCTCACTGGGCTGCACCTGCTATGGCTTCTTCTGGCATCCATGGCTGCTGTGGCTTCTGGCATCTCCCCACTCCAATGTTGGCACCTCACCCATGGACTGCGGGTGGCTCTGCATCCCTCATGGACCCCATGGACTGCAGGGGGGACACCACGCCTCACCATGGGCTCACCACGGCCTGCAGAGGAATCACAGCTCCAGTGCCTGAAGCACCTCCTCTCCCTCCTTCTCCACTGACCTTGGTGCCTCCATGTTGTTTTCCCTCACATGTTCTCACATCCTCCTCCTTCTCTAACTAAAGGCAGCTGCATGCACACTTTATTTTGATTTTTCCTTAAATATGTCATCACAGAGGCGTAACCAACCTTTCTAATTGGCCCAAACATGGCCAGTGGCATGTCCATCATCTTCAGAGCCATCAGAGGTTGGCTGTGCTGGAAATGGTGAAGAATTCCAGAAGCTCCTCACAGGAGCCATCTTTATGGCCCCCTCCCCACTACTAAAACCACAACACATGTATAGATGTGAGATCTTCTGGCATCCTATTTCTGTTTAAGGTTATTTGTGTTCCCTTGAATACAGCCTTGCATGGACACCTCATATAGGTATCTAATGTGGCACTCTGCTGTGACTTTGAAATCTTCCTTAGGCTCAGTAAAATTCAGAATTGAATATTGAATGAAACTGCATTCTTTACTTCTGTGTTTATGACCAGTTAAATTGCACTTAAGTGTCCATGATTGATATGATCCCCTTTGTCAAAAAATCCATGTCTTCTCTACACAGCTGGCCCATTGTTTTTTCTGCTTAGTATTTATAAATTTTTAATTATCTGGAAGTTTTTTTATTTATTACTTGTAATTATTGTATTTATTTATTGGTGTTCCAGGACCAAGAAGAGAGGCTCCACATATACCACACTAAGAACAGACCTTTATGATACCCCAGAAGGAATATGCCTCAACAATGATTTCACATTTACTTTTCTTTTGTGTGATTACACGGAATAAGAAAATTAATTTGCGTCATTCTTATTTTCTAATAGCTTGACACATGGAATATACTCATATGACTTAGTGTACTGTAGCAACATTTATCCTTATTAACTAAAACTCTACTTTCATAAAAATTTACTAAGTTTGAAAACAAATTAATTGTATGACAATATATCACTACCATGTAACAAGTTGCATGAAAATATTAAAGAGTGCTTTTGTTCCCAACGCTGGATTCATAATTATTGCATATTTTTAATTTATTATTGCTGATTCCTCTACCATATTTACTTTCTTTGGAAAGAAATATATGTTTTCATCTTAAAATGTAGAAGATTAATTATTTCTGGTAATATCATTGTCATCAGGAATAATCGTTTTGTAGCAGAAATTTGGCAACTTTCTCTTAACTAGAATTAAGTCTGAAATACTAAAACTAATCAGAGTGGAATAGTTATTTTATACTGTGATGCAGGAGAATAGATATCTAAACATACAAAAGAAGCTTTTACGGATGAAAATAGAGACAGATATTAAGCTCTAAAATTGGATGGAGCCTGGACTTCAATGAAATTTGAATCTGGCACTCGGTTTTGCACAAACCAAATTCTTTACTGGGTTTTATAAAGAATTCATATCTTAACAGATGTAAAGTCAATAAATGATCTGACTTTGATTAGTGACCAGAGTTCCTGTAAGAACTTCCTTCTTGTCAGGTTACATAAAAGATAAGTTTCAGGAGAGATCTTTCTTGCTCATTTATTTGCTTGCTTTGGAAAAAAAAAAAGATGAGATTTAGAAATTGTTTCACGTTGCTTTTTCCTATGAATGCAGTGAAGCTATATTACACATAAACACAGATGTATTAGGAGGGAAACATTTTAAATTTTAAATACTTGAGACAAAAATAGAAGCAATCAAATCACAAGGAATTGTTTTCTTCCTTTGCCTCAAAGAATGCTGGCACAAGTGAGCTGACATATCTCTGTATCACCAGTTCTGCTTTGACAAAAACCAATCAGGTTCTTGGTCTCCTTGCTGCCAGAACTCACAAACCTGTATAGACTGGTGAAGGGGCAGTGACAACCTCGTGGATGTGACAATCTCAGAGGTAGTGTTTGTATGGGAGGTGGTCTACCTCCTAATGAATTTCCTTTTCTGCACCCGTCAAGCCATACCCAGACTTGGAATAACCTTAGGATACAGAATGTTAATAAATCTTTCTCCAAATTAGAGATTTAAAAAAAACCAACAACTGCATAAACAGAGTTATTCTAGTGATAAAGTGATACTTGCATGTCTCTCAATAAATTAATAAGACTACAGCCCCTTCCTCTGGCCAAGGAAACTTGAAACTCTATCAGTGTTTCTTCCAAAGAGACCAGATGGCTTGCTGCTAACTGGTATGAATGACTCCCCCCCTCAAGGTATGGACATGCTGACTCCATGGGATTTCTAATTAAATTTGAAAAAAAGGTAATCATAATTTCTCTCCCTTGTTTCAAGTCACTTTTTGATTAAGTGCATAGGAAAAGTACTAATTTAAACCGAAATGTTCAGATGTAACCAATAGCTGACTTCAGAAGAAGTGTGTGAGAACATGATCACTTAATTCTGGTACAGACCAAACTGATATTTGTATCATCAGCATATATAAAATAATTAAACTATGGGTATCCACTTGTAAAGGAGATTTTACACAAACTTTCTCGAATTATTTTTAAGGTTTATTTTGTATGATTTGGCTGAGTTTTAATAAATACACAGAAGGTGTATTTTACCTACACATCTGAAATGGTGTGATAAAGTTTCTGAAGCAGGCATAGTGAGAACTATCTGAAATGACACAAGACATCTGAGGTGTTGTGCACGCAGCTGCTGTATAAGACACGGGACCTGTGGGAAACTTGTGCATTTCTGGTGAGGAACTGCAAGTCAGCTTAGATACGCTCAGTTATCTCACACATCACCGGATATCGCTGTTTAAGCAGTTGATTTCCATGCTGAACTTCAAGAAATATAAATCTCATCCCTGTTACTTCTAGGGTGTCAGGATGTTATTTCCAGTTTGTGAGAGCTTCTTATTGTTTATAACTACATTGGAAGAATATTGTCTAAATATCGGCAGTGAGGCAGCAATTAAGAATGAATTATAAAATAAAGAATCAAGAAGTGATACTAGAAACTGAGTCCATACTTCAGTCAGCATTGCCAAATAACCTGACCAAAGGTAGACATCAATTTGGAGCTGGTGTTTGGACTACGATCTTTATAAAACAGCCTAAAAATATGTGTCAAGTGTCATTGAAATAATGTTGGAGGCTCTTGCACTGGATTATGGAAGACGACACAAGAGCTGTGTGAACAGCACAGGACTACACAGGGTCCTTTCCAATGATTTCAAATGTCAGTTCGTGCTGAAGTGTGAGCAATTGTATCAAATCTTTTTTGTGCAGAAAGCAACAACAACAACAACAGCAAAAAAGACGACGGCCTCTTGAAACGGATATTTATCTCTCAAACATATTTTTTGAGAAGATGAATTGTTCTTAGGAGGACCTACAGCCAGACCCTTGTAAAAGTACCTGGTTTTGAGTAATTGTTGTCACACTTTAACTGGAGTACTTGTGAATTAAGAAAATTACCTTGAGATGGGTGATGCTGTTACTTCATAAAGAGAATAATTGTAAGTCGTTTAGAAAACACTTAACTCTTCATACAAAACCAAAATGAGTGCCAGCTAAAGAGGAGGTAAGAAACACATTTAGTCTTAAAAAGTCTTTCATTCCAAAACTGCTAAGCATTTCAATATTTTTTTGTTAAATGAGACAAAGGAAAGTAATGAAAACTGTATTCCTAAAATGAAAGAGGGAAGTGTTTTACAAGGAAAAATATAACAAGCAATATGGTTTTAATTAGAGAGTGAAGGAAACACAGAAACATTGAAATAGTATAGTACGTTCTGGGCCAAAGGATGCTGAAATTTTGAGAGGTTAATTGAAAAAAAATTGTAGGAATCTGAAATAAAGATGAGAACAGAAACAGTAGATCAGATTAAGACTCAGATTGCCGATGAATATGCCTGAATAGTCAGTTCAAAATGAATTTGAAGCTGACAATAGATACAGCATTAGAGATTCAGATAGTAATACTGAAAGTCTTGGGTAAAATTTATTAGTTTCTATGACTGTGCTGTATTTGTAAAAATTCTCAAAGGTATACTTGTTACCTGTTTTCTTATAGTCACGTGAATATTACAAAATTCTGTGAAAAACAGTTAATCTTCTGAAGACTGAAAAAAAATCCCAAACCAACTTTATAATTATTGAAATAGGACATTGTTAAGGTACATTTTTCACTTTCTTTTTTTTTTTTGCTACAAAAAATTTTATTTTAAATTTTAAATGCCTTTTAAGAAGAAATATAATAAACTTTAGAATGTTAAAATCTTGAGGATGAAATAGGTAAAAATTTATTCAAAGAAATTCTGCCAGGTGTTGGCAAGATAATGATAATCAAAAGTGTTCCTATTGATTTAGGCTGAAACAATATTTTTTCTCTTCTGAATTCCCATTAATGGAATTAATAAAATGAATAATAACCAAATAACTAAAGTAAAAGCTCACAATATGTAACTGAAACAAAATCAATTTATTGATGGATTAAAAATTTGGTTTAGCTTTACTCCCAGAAAAAAAAAGGTGTATAAATTGTGAACAAAACACATAGGGAAATTCTGAAGAACAAGTACACAAAAGACAATTGAAAGTATTCAGTTTGTCCCATTTGGAAATGCTCTCCTTAGCATGCAAGTGCATGACACTGGTTTTCACAAAGGATATGGGAAAGATGTACACTGTGGGTTTTAACCACTTTTCAACTCTATTGTGAACTACCTTCTCTAGAAATTTAACAGACTTACACATGTGTAATCAGCTGTGCAAGGAGCTAAGAAGGGGATGGTATGCAGGTCTTACTCTTGCATTACTAAAATAAAGAAGTTGGGCGTTTAAGAGACAAGGCTGGTTTACAGGGACTCAGAGAATTCTGCAGTTTTGGACCCAACAGGCGTTAAGAAAAATTCTGGTTCAACAGGAGAAATATGGAATTGAAAAGACATAAACAATTGTCTAGCCTTAAACATGTCATATAAGGAAAATGAAGAATGCTTTGTGCTGACTGCACATATGATTCGACTTGATGAAATTGTCTCGTAGCATGTACAAGAGATGAGGTTAATTTATCATGAGCACTGGCATTAAAATATCTGAGTATGTCTACACATTCAATGAATTATCCCTGTATTGACACATAGCAAGAGTGATGGGCTTCAGCTTGCATGTCTTTTAACTGTAAACAAAGCCACTGAAATCAGTAAGAATATTTCCATTAACTTTTGCAGTCTTTGGATACAGCCTAAGCATTTCTAATGTGACTGTGCATATTTGAAGGGCTTGCAAGAATTGTCCTCAAAAGAAAGACACAGAAAAATAATTAATAAAAAATAGGCAATAATTAGGGAACATGATCCCACAGAAAAGTCTTTCAATCTATATGGATCTTATGGTTCCACAGTGAATATGAAAAATAGTCCATGCTATTTAATACTGAATAGCTACCATATAGTAAATGTAAAGGATCTAGATAGTCCTTTAAATTAATTCAAGTGTCACAAAAGGCACATTACTTATCCATGCTTTTGAATCTGGCAGAGGATTACTTATACACTTTGTAAAAGAGACTTTTCCAAACATTTTGGTCTCCTTTGATTGGTTTTGAATTTGAAGGAGCATTTCTGTTTTGCAGCCAAAATTATTTGTTTATAAAATGGATAAACCATGCAGAAGAAAATAATTAAATTCTTGTATACTGTTCTGAGGCATGCATTTTAACTACTAAAATAAGAATCATGCCCTAACTTCTGTGAGAATCATTTTACTGTTGAAACAGTAAAGTTTCAACAGAAGTGTAGTAAGTGCTCACCATGCTTCACATCTCCTCATCCATAACTCCTGCACTGTGTGTTGTAGGTAGGCCACTCTTCTGTGCTGTTAGAAATATTGGCTTAAAATCCCACAGGCCAAAAGCCCCCATTTCTCACGTTATGAGAACTATATAACTTATCAGTTAGCCTAAATTAATTTTCCTTGTCTCTCCCTCTCTTTGTTCTCATTCTTCCGCCTTCTTTTTCTCACCATCTTGTTCAGGATGGGGAGTGAGAGAGCAGCTGGGTGGACTTCTGACAGCCACCCAAGAACAAACCACCACAGTTTATAAACTTGTCTTCATCAAAAACGATGTTCAAAACATTATTTTCCCAACACCTGCAGCAGAGCAACCATAGAAATAGGTTTCTTAATACAAATATTGAAACAAACCCTCAAAACATTCTGGAGGTTTATCATGGAATCATTGCATAGCTTGGCTTGGACACAACCTTGAAGATCAGCTAGTTCCAACCTTGCTGCCAAGGGCAGGGACACCTTCCACTAGACCAGAGTTCCTCAAAACCCCACCCAGCCTGGCCTTGAACATTTCCAAGAATGAGGTGTCCAAAATTTTTTTGGGCAACCTGTTCAAGTGGCTCACAGTAAAGAATTCCTTGCTTACAACTAATCTAAATCTATTATCTTTCAGTTTTAAGCCACTCCCCTTGTCCTATCACTACATGTTCTTGAAAAAATCCCTCTCCAACCTGTTCTTAGCTGCTATAAGGTCTCCCCAGAGCCTTCTCTTCTCCAGGCTGAACAGCCTCAGCTCTCTCAGACTGTGAAAAAGATTTCAAAAGGCTAAATAAGAAAAAAATATTTTTGGAGACAGCTTGCTAACTGTTAATATATCATTGATAAAAACACTGATCAGTGAAGTGATCCAGGAAGTAATGAAGTTATTTTCCAGCAATCTACTTTTACCCCACTGATGTAACTTTTGAAAGACAATGAGATTAAAACTCTATGAAACAATTGGTGTAGGAAAGTAGACAGGATGGGATTAATATTAATGAACCGTAGCCTTCTGAATGTTAGTTGCTAGTGTAAGAGGCTTGACTACTTTAATTCTAAACAGAAGAAGAAAGACCTTTCCAGAAGGTGGCTCAGTTCAGCCTGAAATAAGTCGGTAACAGGAGAAACCTGACAGAGGGTCCTGTCTGATTTAGCTTACCTTTTTACGCAGGAGAAACCGGAAACTATCCAGTCTTTTGCACTAACTCAAAGTAGCTTTTAAATCAATATGCATCTTCATATCCAAGTTCCCTATGGTATATTTCCTTATAGACTTGTGTCATTCTTGTTTACATCGATATTTTTCCACTTTTTTATACATTTTGTTATTAAGTTTAGGTTTTGTATTTTTGATTTTTGTTACTTTCAACAATATTTAAGGTTTGAGGGTTTGGTTTTGGTTGTCTGTTTGTTTTGATAGTTCAGTTAAATTAATCTGATATTTATTTTGAGTTTGAGCATGGATTGAAAAAACCAAAATTTAGTATTTGCAATGTACAAGTCTGCATTTGATCTACATGTCCAAGCTTTGTTTTACTCAGGAACCATATGATAAAGAATGTACTGGAAATAGATAACTTTCTGAAGCTAAAGGGGTTGAGTGTGATAACCTAGCTCTTCTATTTTGGATGGTATTCTATATCTATGTTTAGGCAAATAGATTGGGTTTCCTTCTGCTGAGTAGATACCTACTCTGTAAACCATTATATTTAGATGCTGAAATGTGATGCTTTATAAAGTAAAAGGATTTTATACCCAGATGTCATACTGTCCGTTTTTCTCCGAAGTATTTCAGAAGCAAATACTATATCCAGTGGATACTGCTGCATTTATATAGACTATATATATAGAGTAACCTTACTCAGAATTCCTTGCAATAATGGAATTCTAAGCCTGTATCTGTTTACAGCCATGAAGTAAATAAAACACATGGGCCAAAATCCAGCCACATAAAAAATTGTAATATTAAGGTGACAAGAAACAATTCAAACAATGTACTATTTCTCCTTTTTCAAGAGAGCAGGCTTTGTGAGAATTAAAAGGTAGTGAATGCTGCAAATTTTGAGCTGTTGACATAATCCCATGTTATGTTTTCTTATGGCAAAAATGGCCTAGTTGGAAAACTATTGCCAAAGTGTTAAAGAGAGCATCACAATAGTATTGGAAAAATAAAGGAAAGAGAAAAATGAGAAGAGAATTACCTATCTCAATTTTCCATTACTGATTTTGACAATTAAAAGCATGTGCTCTTAATGGGTCTTACCCTATGAATGACACCTAGATGCAGAGGAAGAGAATGTAAGGAGTTTGTAGCATTAGAATTAAAAAAATTTACATAAATTAGAGAAAGTAGATTAAAGAAAAAGCATACAATTCAGTAAGTAAAAATGCAAAGTGCTCTTAGACAAAAAATTACTGCACAAATACAATAAAAGTGAAGCTATTGCTAGGTATTACTTCAGTAGAAAAAAATCTGGAAGTTCCATGAATGAAAACCTAAATGAGGCAACACAGGATTCCATGAATACATGATACCGAGGTCTGCTTGAGAGTAAAACAACTACTCATCCATGTTGACTGTCAGTGTATGTTCCTTAAAGAGTTTTGTGGGTAAATCTACAGATCCCTAAGGGTTTGCAGTCTTTCCAGCATTACTTGTAGCATGAACTAGGAGAAGGAGAATCCCATGCCTCTAACTATATCCTCTGCTCTTGTGGAAGGCAATAGCATGTAGAAGAAAAGAGAAGTTGACTCCCCACCACAGACACTCCAGAGTTTTTCACAGAAAGCTCAGATATGCTCTGCCAGAGGCCACACAATTTGTGAGAACAGCTTGGTTGTGTATTTGGGCAGCACTTTGTATTAGAAGTAATCAGAGATTCAGACTGGTCTCAGGTAAAGTCTCTTAGCTATAATGAAGATTCATCCAGTTAGATCAATTTTATGTTCCAGACAGGAGATTGTCTTTGTAGTTAACTTTGTGACTATGACAGCATTTTTACTTACATGGCTATTGTTTCAAGAGCAACCTATTTCACAAATCCTCAATAATCAGTCTGGTTACATTTCTGGAAACATAAAGTAAATAAAAATAAAACACTAAGGTAAATAAATAAATATAAAATACCAAGATAAATAAATAAATATAAAATACTAGTACTGCAGAAGTAAATATAACTCTAAACATATTGACTTCCTGGTTTATAGTTCCATAGGACTTAATAAATTCTGAAAATTCAGTCTATTCAAACTTTTCTCACATTTAATTTTAGTATAGCTGAGCAGCTGTCATCTTGCATGGTTATTTTACAACCAGCATTTGCTGTCTACACCTATGTATGTTTAGCTGGTAAATATCTGTTATGTTTCAACTTCAGTTTTCTGCCTTTTTGTATACGACGACATTTTCATTATCGAAGAAATACAAAACAACAGAGTCTTGTTATGTACATCAGACGTGTGTAATTTTCCATAACCATAAATAAGAGCTTGAATAACCTTGATCTTCTATTCTGTCATATTGTTTTTAAGCTGATGTAACACCATTGACATCAATGGACTTACCCCAGTATGAAATTGGTGTAATGGAGTGGAAAATCATTGCCGAAATCTCTAAGGGGATATTCAAAGTTCCCTTTACTGTAAGCTGTGTATTAGACTGGAAGATCCATAGTTTTTATTTTCATGTTTTGATGTGTATATCAAATGATAAAGAACTGTAAAACACTCCAAATGGGAAGGTATTCATAACCTTTCTTAATTAAGCATGAAATATTTCATTTTTAAATTGTCATTTTTACTGTATGTTTAACTATCTACTCAATGTCATAATTAATTTTAACTTTGGAGAAAAATATGATGTTTAGCAATTTAATTTGATACCATATACCACCAAAGTCACCATGATTTGTTGAAACATAAATGAAATAAGTTGTTTTTTCTTTTTCAATTAAATAATATATGGAAAAAGAGCTCCATTTGGGACTACCTTTTACAAAGCTACTTAGCAGACAAGATCAAGGTTTCATAAGCTTGAGTGTTCATCTAAGTATTAGTCACAGTTAACTTCTAAATTAATAACTGTATACAGGTCTTTGTATTCTTCAAGTAATTTTCCTGAAAGAAGCCAGGTTAAACTGTCTTGATTTTCTTTCCCTAATTACAAGATCAACATGTGAATATGAAGTGGAAAATAAGGATATTATGCATCTATTTGGCTTCATACTTGATTTCCTATGAATTTCTGTTAGAAGAGGATGAAAATATGAACCACAAACCACTTTGTTCTTTTTTCTTAAAGCAGAGTGAAACATATGGCTTCATTTTTCATTCACATCTGCAAAATGCGAATCTAGCTTTCAAAGCAAAAATTATAATTGAGCAGAAATATATTAGTGGAAAGTGTAGATAACAATGTGGTTTTTGACCACCTTGTGAAATTTTATTACAGTTAGGAAGACCTTTGTCAAATCAGTTGTATATAATTTATTTTATTCTTCCATTACTTTGTATTGTAAAGAGGCAAGATCCTGTTTTTCTGGCTATCAGTGAATAAAACATTTCCTGAACAAATTAATTTCCTTAAGAAGGCAAATTTTTTTCTACCTTTTTTTTCTGTGAGCATTCTTTGTCACACAGAATGTACTCTTTATAGTCTTGATCACTTTAATTTACAAATTTTTCACTTTGTTTCCTATGCACTGTATTTTCCAACTACTGCTGAGAAAATTCTCTCTTAAGCAAAAGAAGTATGTAGTCAAAAGAAAGGAAACTATGCCAAACCAAAAATCCGGTGTGATTTTCTTTTGTATAATGTCATACAGAAACATGAATCTGAAAGTGTTCCACAGACAGCATTAGTAGGTTCGTTGATATTTTTTCACTTGACATGGGGTACTTTGCATGTCCTAAATACAGTAGGTCTAATCCCCAGCCTCCTGTGCTTTGTCATGTCATTTTCCTTTGGGAACTGTGCTATCACATCAGAATTATCTATTCATTCTTTGTTGCACTTTTATGTTTGTTTCACGGAGGGGAGTGAGTATGTAATGGGCAAGGCAGCAGAAAGTAGTGTTATCAAGGTCCTAATTTGCTTTCTCAGCATCAGAAATGACTCTGAGGAAAAGTTCCTGCAGCAGCTCTGCAGAGAATTATGGCAAATTATTTACTCTTTGCCAACCATTTACACTGATGTATCTCTGTTGATTTTGGTTTCAGATAGTTTATGGCTGATATTCAAATTGGATGTTTTCTATTCTTCCAGCTTGCTTCCAGAGCAAC
>VYZT01014108.1:0-43445 GCA_013400735.1 Pomatostomus ruficeps | reverse complement strand
ATAGGGATACTGGCAGAGTTCTCAGATAATAAAAGTAACACTGGCTTAAATAAGGTACTTTTAGTAATTGAACTGTAATACATACATATAATGACATTTTCATATCTCATGTGTTTGAAAAATACACACATATCACATACCAGTGTGTTTGAAAAAGAGTAAAATTATACTTACAATAATTGCAAAATGTATACTGGAAATAATTTATTACTTTTTACCTTCTCTGTAATTCGAGGTTGCAATTTCCTTTCCTGTACACACAGAGATACAGATTCAACATGGAGAAAGTCTGATTACCCTATTTGGGAAAATCTGTTACGTTTTCATTCTTCCAGCTTTCAGATATCTGGATTGTTAAAACTTTTCAAATTAGGAAACTTTCTCCCCAGCTCCACTAGACTGCAGTTCACACTGTACTTTACAGTCTGAAAGAATTTAGCACAAGATTTTGTTATAGATGTGCGATACTTGCCATTGGCTGGGGAATAAATAAATGTTTTTAGGCTTTGGTGTGTTTAGGTTGGTAGGAGGGTGTTGATGGTGTTTTTTTCAAATGCTGAAAACACGTCTTGCTCTACCACATGAACCTTGTTAATAAGAACATGTTCTTAGGCAATGGGGAGGAAGTGGTGTGCCACAGTGACTTAGGATGTAGCAGTAATGTACTGTACTCCCTAACAATTGATGATTACAGTAAATGAATGTATCGGATGTTTTAAAATACACTTTTGTTTACTCAAAGCCGCAACCCCTTTCTTTTATGATATATTGCAGTGTTTGTTCAAGACTGTCTTGCCTTTGCAACTTTTAGATCAAAAATGCAGCAGACCTAAACACATAGAGTCATTTCACATATTGCTGCTTTAGTACACATTAGAGATTAATGGTGGTTGCATGTAGTCCAAGAAATAGTATTGTTCATTTACTTATTTATAGCTTAGTTGTTGTTGTCAGCAATGTGGGTGGACGTGTTTGATATGAGAATTTATGTTCGTACATTGTGCTAGTTTAGACTTTAAAAACATTTGGTTTATTCTTCTTCCCAAACTCAGGATGATATATTCTGTTCTTCTGTTTGGATCAGTGATTCATCAGTGCAGCTCTTCCGTTTAGTTTAACTTTGCTATCATTTTTTAGCAATTTCTTTTATGATTTTATTCTGTTTGAAGTCTATGTACACCTAGAGCATCACAGTTTTAGCATACTGATTTTTGTAACGCTATCTTTGAAATTACAGGTGTGACATACTTTTCTGTGAGACTGTAAATTAAAGAGCAGCCCTACCCTGCTCATTGATGACTTTTTTGCTTTATATTGATAAAAGTATGTGCTTTATGAACCTGTTTTCTTCTGGTCAGCAGCTTTCTTCACCTTCATAAATTTGAAGAGGTGGAATTGGTGAAATTGCATGGAATCTCTGACTTCTCAGGAATCATTTTTTATACAAGGCCTGAGGGTACTGCATACAGGATACAGTGTTTGATACACTTTCGTGAAATGTTTGTTGGAGAAGGATGATTTGTATAAGAGCTTTGTAAATAAATCAAGAATAGAAATCTACAACCGTAGTCTCTGCAGGGGGTTAAAGAGTTTTGATGCAGACGTATTTTTTTTGCTAGTGTTGACACAGCTTTTATAATTTCTTGTCCTGAGGTTAACAACTTCTCTAGGGAAAATGTTCACCTGTTCCACCAGTCTTGGAGTAATGCCTGTACTTATTGTTAATCAAAAAGTTTGATTTCTCTTGGAGGCATTTAGCATCAGAGATGATGCAGAAAAGTAAGTAAAATTTTAGGAATCTGAGTGGTTTGGTGTACCCTAGGTTTGTGAAAGGGTGCAAGGAGGTACAGAAAATATGTCACTCTGCTAACCGTGATGGAATAAAAAGATGCATTGCTCTGAAGAACAGTAGTTTTAAAGTACTGATTAGCAATTTATGGAAAAAGCACAATTAGCAAAACAGATGAATGCTAAAGTTAATGCCAGAATTTTGTACTTGCTGCTTTTGACCGTGCTTTCATAAATGGATCCTACTTTTGGTTGCTTTTCAGAGCTAGCAAGATCAGCCTGTGTCTCTTGCCAATAGAGGATGCTGTTGATTCAGAAAACATTCTACTCTTGTGTTTGAACATAATTTTAATCCCTCTTCTTCAGTGGAAAGGAACTCAAATGTGACTGATGTGTTACTTTCTTCCCATGTCTGCATATATGTGTGTCCATCTGAATTGATATAGTAATAATTTTTGCCAGTGTAAATAAGATACTGAACTTCATAGACTATATGCCATTGAAACTTGTAATGGTTTATTGTGTAATGCAAAAATCTGTACTGGCATATACAGGTGTTTGGAGTCCTTGAAATAGAGATTTGCAGCCATCACATTATTCTTCAGTCACTTCATTGGAACTTCGAAGTAGCTCATATATCTGTGTTGTTTTCTGGTGGGGTTTTTTTCATCGTTTCTATTAATTCTGACTAGGATTTAGGTGTTAGATGACCTTGGTGATCTAAGCTGCTGTGTTCAGTCAAGTTCCTAGGGAACAGTGACCTTTTGAGGTCACACTGGAATTTCTCTGGAAGATCTCAGCAGCTCTGGTAGGGGCAGTCCTCAGACCTTAGCTCAGGAGGGATAAGGGTGTTCTTTTTTGTGCATATTTGGTCTTGCCATGCATCCCCGCACATTCTTACTTCCTCACGCTGTTATGGCTCACTGCACATAAGACTCCCATGTTCTTCATTGCCTCACCTTATATTCCCACAAAATGTACTCTAAGCCCTAATAGATCCAACTCCGATCTGTTCCAGTATAGTGACCCTTCCACACAAATTTTAAAAAATGCACTTACTGTGTTTCTCTGTTCACTTACTTGGTTCCCTGAGTCCTCTGTGCTGCAGATTCATTATTGCTTCAGGCCACCACTTGCTGCAGTCAGTGGCCTCTACCAGCACAAGGATTCTTGAAGGAGACTTTCCCTTCTCATGCAGTCAAAGCTGGCTTTGTCCTGCTGGAAATCCTGAATCTCCTTTAGGAATGCATTTATTTTACTGCCATAAATGAATGTGTATTCATTTGTGTCCATTTGATTTAATGGTGCATACAAGATACGGTGTTTATTTATTAACACATGAATGTATTAACACATAAATAACAGATATACATAATAAAGTACAGATGTGCTGTCACAGTTGGGTGGGGAGTAAAGGGCAATGGAGGGATAATGCTTTTTGGCCATCCCCCTACCTGGCTGACACCATGTACAAAGAATATTCCATTGATCCTGTGCTGCACCTTGCCTGTCCTTCCAACTGTGTCAGAAGGAAGTAGGGGGAGGGCCACTGGTCCATCAGGGTTGCACCTGAGCACATTGTGCTTTCCTCCCTAAAAGTATTCCATACTGCTTTTTCTCTGCCTTCCCTTTGTCCTGTCCCGAGGACTAGCCCCAGAGTTAGGGAGCATCAC
Source organism: Pomatostomus ruficeps (assembly GCA_013400735.1). Classification (NCBI taxonomy): domain Eukaryota; kingdom Metazoa; phylum Chordata; class Aves; order Passeriformes; family Timaliidae; genus Pomatostomus; species Pomatostomus ruficeps. The sequence continues at coordinate 39,984 of VYZT01014108.1, read as the reverse complement.
CACACCTTAGATACTGCACACTTACATGGTTGTAGAAAGAATACCAAGTTTGTTCAGTCTCACTGATCTCAGTCTGTAGGAGAAAGCTGTAGAGAATGCAGTTGTGAAAGAGAATGTAGGCTCCTGTGTCGTCTTAGGAACTCAGAAATACTCTTGTTGCATTGATGACTCCTCAGAAACTCAAGCACACAGTTTCATATGATACTTTCACTTACTGAGTTCAAAGGTGGTGTATGCAAAGTCTAAAGACAAAATGTTGGTAGTTCCTGAAACTACAAAATGCAATGCCCATAAAAGGCTTCCATGGCCTTGTCATAACGGGAAGCTGTCAGGATGTGGGATTGGCACACAGATGTGTATGGCTAAAATATATTACAGTACAGCACAAATACAGTGTAATTCTGTGATGACAGTATTTAGGCTATAGGCTCTTTGTGGTCAGATTTTTATGAGAGTTTCCTGACTCAGACTTGGAATTACCATAGCACTGATATGGTAATTATAATAAAGTCTGACGAATTGGCATGTTCAAGGGAAGTTTTGAATACTTTGCAAACTGCTTAATTTTGTGGGACTCTTTTTTTTCTGTACTCTTAGCCTACTTTCCTTGTGGTGTTGCCAGCAACACATAAACTTGATAGCAGTTCAGTTAAAAAGACTTTTCAGTAAATTGAAGACCTTTAAGAGTCTTCTGACAGTTAGAGTTTGTCAGGTTAGAGCTAGTTAGTGCAGCTGGCAATTAAAGAAAATTACAAATACTTGCACTGATAAGAACAGAAAGCTGTCCTTGAATGCCGTTATCTGTTTCCCCCTCCCCCCAGACTCTGCAAAGGGACAGTGTGGTCACTAACATCAGTGACATTAGAGGAGGCATAATATAAATAAATTTGAACAGCTGTCAAGGCACACTAGTCAGGTGGTTAGGATTCGCAGGAGGTGAAACTGAAGCCTTCGTGCTTTTAAAAAGCAAAGTAAACCAAGAAAAAGTAAAAATTTTAACCTTCTTTCTGAACTCAGTTTAAGACTACTACATTTTCAGTGGTTTTTTGCTTCCTTTTTCAACATAGCTGCAGAAGAATATATGCTAATTATGTTTGGGTTTTTGTGTTTGTTTTTTTTTTTCATTTTTCTGACAAAGAGCTTTAAAATTACCTTCAGTGCTTTCCTGATGTGTCCAAATTTGAATTAGCAGATTTTCTTTTGGGCCACTCTATAGCAGCAGGTTTTTTGATTGCATTAGGTTTCTTTGTTCTCAAGTTGTTGGCATTTCTGACATTTCCTTCTATCAATGACAATATGTATTTTAGTATCTTTATAGATACTCATCTATGTCCAGATGCCTAGATTTATAAAGGATTATCCCATTCCTAGAAGGTAATCATGCAGGAACACCTTCTGTGACTTTTCTGTTTTTAATATTCTACTTTTACTGTAAACTCAGTATTAAAGGAAAAGAAGATGGAGGAAATATAAGCCAGGGAAATCTTTTACCAAGATGAGAGGTCATCAATGATATGATACTTTATATGTTTTGAGCTTCAATCAAGAGCTCTGAGGACCTACAGGGCAATTTAGAGCAACTAATAACATTCCTGCTGTTAGTGACTGTTACTCATTTTTTTTATTCCTTAAAATTTGATTGGGAACATATATTCGGTTCTAAACACTTGAGTTATGTTCTGTGATCTGATTCTTTGATTGTTGAGATCAATGATGAAATTTTTGTTTACTTCAGTGATGCAGGATTAAGGCTCCAGAGATTTAGTACTTCAGAAGAATAAGGAAAGTGTCAGCTCTCTTCAGTCCATTTCTCAAAAGGAGAACATAAAGAATTAGTAGATTTATATGTATGACTGAAAAACAACATTTGCTCAAGGTATTTATACTCTTGTGCCAGTTATTTCCTCAGTTAAGGACCTCAAGATGGTATGGTTGGTAATAAAAACATAGGAATGAGATAAGTTCCGGGTTACAGACTTAGTAGGTCAGGACTGCCGTTTCACTGTGTCAATACATTAATTTCTGTATGCAGCAGGCTGTTCTCCAAACGGCAGAATTCACAACTGAAAATAGCATGGAAGTTAACATGCCCTCGGTACAATCCACAGCAGAGGGCAAGGGAACCACAGGAGCTCTTTTCTCATTCTCTAGAAAAGCTTTCTTTCAGACCTTGTTGCACCACAAAATCTGATTTTTCTGTAGCTCTTTTTCCCTCCCTTCATTTATGGGGACTTGATACTTTTCAAAATACAGGCATAAAAGCAAAAGCAGACAATTTTATTTAAACTAGAATGAAGTGAGCATATATACATATATATATGTGTATAAAAAGCCTGTATGTTCAGAAACAAGCTTGAAATTACTGCAGTGTTATGGTATGCAAATTCTATGAGGCTGTTACAATTGACTGCACACTCGAAACATGCTTGTCTTTCATAGAAAAGTCACTTCTACAATTTACCTGGTCTATTTGTGATGAAACTGAATGTATTGAGAGCTTACATTTTTAATACTGAAGGTAAAATAAGTGCTCTCTGCAAGTCTAAACATATATAGTTGTATGAGGAGATGCAGATGAACTTGTGAGAAAAATGTTGGATATAACATTTAGAGACAAGTCTACCATTTCATGTTCTTTAACTGGCTTTAGTGAAGAGCTATTTCTAGCTGAAGTCCTTCCTTTGACTTTTGCTTACTTAGGTATTCCTGCTTGATGATGAACTGGCTGGCACTTGATGCAAGCACTTGTGACATGTTATGTCTGAGCCAAAGTCACTTGTCCTTTCTCTCTTGTGCACTCTGCAGGTTTCCAGTGCCCATGCGTAAACTGCTAAGCGTTTGTAGATTCCTGCTGTAGTTAGACAATGACAACTGACATCTTGTGAATATTATACTATTTCCTAAGTCACTTCTTGTAAATTTTTTTATTCTTATTAAAAAAAAATCAGTACATGATTGGGCGTGCCATTTAATGGTGATACAGCTTTTTGACTTCCACCATACAAGTATACATCTAGACAATGCATCTTATTAGGAGAGTTATCTTTGGTACTTTGGAGACTTACTGTAAGCACAGTTTGCATTGTCTCTTGTTGGTAGGATGCACCTCAGAACCCAGACCAGCAATGGTTGTGTCATTGCCTAATGTTTGTAAGCCATCGGATGAATTGAAATTAGTTAGTAGAGGAAATACACAGATCTATGAGAGGCAACCACTAAAGGTGAAATATATTAAAAATGTGAAGTTGTTAATTGGAAGTTGCAGGTAGCTGAGTATTTCCCAATTTGTCCTCCTATCAGGTTTTTTTTTAGGTTATCCAAATGTCTTAAACCAATAAATTCTGTTTCAAGTAGAAATAATTATGCAGAATAGGAAAATGTATCTTAAAACTACTATGTAAGTACTTATTCCAATGTATCACTTGCCACATGATTTCCAGGGCTAATTTCAACAAGAGGAAAACATGATGTCTGTATCAATAAATTCAAATGGAATCTCTTAAAATTAGGTTATGGATAAAATGGACTCTTGTAGATGTTTGTTCTTTCCTTTTGAAATTAGTTTCACAGAATTGGGGTCAGTAATCCTCTCTGGGCTTTGTACAGGGCAATATAAAATGGTCTGTTTGCAAAGCAAAGATAAAAAAAAAACCCCCAAACTTCTCATTCTCCAGGAAGTTTAGGAGGGAGGACTAATCAAAGGTAGGATTAGAATAGTGGAACCCATTTCCTCACTTCCTTTAGTGATGTATTGTTTCAAATCACCGTAAAGTACAGAGAACTATGAGGTACTAAAGATGTACTCAATGTAGAACATACGATGTTCAAGGGACAGCTGCAATTTGTGTCATAACACTGAGAAAAGAACTGAATATATGACCATATGCTGGTCACCAGTGGAGGAGTTCCTGTTGTGCACTGCTAAAAATTTTGGGGTTTTTTGCAGTTCAAATAAAAATCAGTTTGTGATCGTTTGTTTTGCAGTATCTTACTCATTCTTTGTCTTTCTTGATGACATTTTTCTTCAATATTAAGGCTTTCCTGAAAAGACTGGAAGCAGTGAAACCAACAGCTGGTATGAGGCGTTCTGAACAACTGCGGGACTACCAGCGCCAGATGAGCTATCTGAGTTCTTCACCTTCTGTAAGAAGGGGTAAATCTCCTTTCAGCCAGCTTAGTCCTCCAAGTAAGTACTTTGAAGTTGCAGATTATTGCATTTCTTTGCATATGTTTATCTTTTTATAATTCAGAATTGTGAAGCACTTACTGTTACGAATAGCAAGTATGTTCCTTTCTCTGCCATCTTTAGATTGATCATTTATCAAATGGAAATCATCAAAGTGGCTTTTCTAATCACACCAAAAGTGATTACTATATGCATTGTTTTGTTGCCATCCTGAATTTCTAATAAATGATCTTGTCAGTCATCTTTCCAAGAAGAAAACATCCCTGTAGTAAAGTGTTTCTCATTTTGCCAGTACCGTTTATTGCAAGAAGGAGGGGGGAAAAACAAACCCAACGAAAAACCCCAGAATAACATTAATGAATGTTCAAATTCTCATTCAGAAAATTTAGATCTACTGATAGTAGCCTTGTTTTTCTCAGAAACTATGTGTGTAAGATTTGGAAGTATAAAATGTGTCTCTATAGAACCATGTGTCAGGTTAAGGAGCCACAGGCTTGAATTTTTTTCCTGATCATTTATAAACAACTCATGATCAACTCTTTTGGGGTTGTATTTAATTTTATTGTGATTTGATTTGGTGTTTTATTCTGAGAGCTACAGTAATGAGTGTTGCACTACTAACATAAAAAGTAGTTTTCTGTTGTGCTAAGCATAAGCATTCTCCCTTTGGGTGTTAACAGGAGGAACTTCAAGATCATCCATGGTACAAAGTGCGCTGAACCAGAGGAACGAAAAGCCCATGTGTGATTCAGCCAGTGGGGTGTTACAGAGACCTAAAGCCACCAATGTTCGTGCTGCTTGGTTATAAGCGTGTTCTTTGCCTCATATACGGAGATGATACTCAAACTTCTATTTTTAGTCCTTTTGTAAATTCTATGTGCAAAAATATTTTCTGCATTGTCCAGTGATTAAAATGCATTGCATTTAATGTAGTTGCTTATAAAATGGTTTTAAAATGGTATAAAATGCTTCTGTCAATGTTTTCCATGGCAGGAAGAACTTACGAAAGAGAAGGAGGTATTTAAATGGACAAGTTAAGTAGAAATTTAACTACTATTTTAATCTCAGATCATAAGTGGATTTTGTATCCATAACATGGAAGGACAGAATTGCTGCACTACAGATGCAAGATGTAAATAAAGTTTTTTAAGCATTAATAATACTTTAAAATAATGCATTAAACTTATAAGCATATGCTTAGTTTCTAGGTTGTCCTTGCTTTACAGCCTGGCTTTATGTAAGCCTTCTCTGAATTTTGTGGGTCATGTTCTTGCGACTGAAAGCATCTTTAACAGCAGCAGGAAGAGGTGAAGAGCAGATTGTGTATTCCTGCATGGTGAGCTAGAATGCTGAGGCTGCAGAAGATGAGGTTTTGCCACTGTTAAATGTTCAGCACCTGGACTGTCGTTTGTGTGCAAGGCTGTGTCTTTTCCAGATCAAAAGGAGTTTGGAAGTTGTACTGGTTTTTGGAAGATATATTGGGATCTTTGCGTAGGAAAGAAGCATCTGATATTATCTGAACAGTAAAGACTGAAGTAAACAGCAGTTTTGGATTCAGTGTAAGCAAGAGTAAGTTCTGGTTACTTCTCAAACTAGAGAATAATATTAAGCAAGGGAAATGGTTCATGACCAAGCTTTTGTACATGTGTGCTCTTCTCAGTGGGGAGATGTAAACTTGAGCTACAGCAAACATCTTGAACATTTGGTTTTGAGTGACTACTAACTAGGATTTAGGGGGGAAAAAAGTAGAAAATAAAGTCTTGTTTCTTTCCTTGAGCTGTTTTTAAATGTCATGTTCATATCTAATACTTGTAGTAATGTCAGATAAGCTCCAACAGCAACATCCACTTACAAGAAGAGTAAAATTCAATGGCATTGGTAGTCACAATAGCAGATGGTGTGGTTTATTTCTTTACATAAAGGCAAACTTTCAGTGAGCTTGTTTTGTAGGGTTGTAGCCTTATAAAGAGCATAAATTGTGATGCCACTATCTGTGGATATTGCTGAAACTTTGCTTGCTTCCCTAGCTTCTTCCCAGGAGAGATACAGGAAATCTCTGTATTATGGATAATGAAAAAAAGCTGTATTTGGTAATGCTGGGTCTTTGACATGAAAAGTGTATTATTCTTTGCTAGTGCTTGCATGAGGGCTTTGGCTTTCAGGTATTCTGCATTGTAACACATTTTTTACTCAGTCCTTGTGATAGTTTGGCAGAGCTTCTTCACTTGGTGACCCGCAGATCAAATTTAGCTGTTTGACAATATTTGGAACTTTTAACTTTAAGCAGCATTGTGGCAAACAGATTTGTATTGCAATTAGTATTCGTGGTTAGGAACTGTTAACGATTTCTTTATATATAGTGCTGCTGTATTTATTTATATTATTGTGCTAATTAAAATTATTCTCTATTTAAAGATTTTTGTCCTTGAATGTGAATATCAGAGTAACAGTTTAAATACTTTTCACTGTTCATATAGGAATTTTTTTCTGTGAAGAAATTCACAGAATGGATTACATCTAATTGCTTCATCTTATTTAACTTTGGTATGAAAGAGTGTCAATTTTGTATGTCATTTGTAAGTCATAAATAAAACATTTAACATGAATTGTCATTACAGTGGCTTCTTTCATATTTTTTATAATTGGTATTAAGGTGCAAAGAAGGTTGAATTGCTTGATACATAAAAAGCCATAGAAAAATATAGGAAAAAATGCAGGTTTTCCATTGTTCAAGTGTTAGATGTAAGGGAATAATGGTTTTGGCACTGGCTTTAGTTTGCCTGTGACCAGCTCTTGCAAAGTACAAAAGAAGTAGTATCCATTGACTGTGACAATGGGAGTTCAAGTAGCAATTATACACCATCTGTAAAGTCTTCTAATTTCTAACCTTTCAGAGCTGATTGCTGCATTTTAGGTTACACTTTCAGCAAGTGTTATGCTGAGTGCCACAGTCGCAGGGCAGAGCTGTTTTCAGAAGAATGGTTAATTCATTGACAGTTTTGAACTCTGACCACAGGTATCTTTATGGAGAGCACTGCCTGCAGTCTCCCACACCGCATGCATTGGCATTTAAACAGAAACGTGCTATTTACCTGTGTTTTCTGTATTCTTTATATAATGTACTTTTTCTTAGCCCAGTGGTGTTTTCCTGCATTGATACTCCTCACTGTCCTTTTTAATAGTCTTTTGTCCCTCTATTTTGCTTTCTTTGGAATGTAACTTCTTTCATTTATACTTATTTGAAGTTTCTTTGCTTCCTCTTAATTATCTTACTCATTCATACATACATTTTCCCCAAGGTCTTGCACCTCTGCCTATTACAGTCTGTCTCTTTGTAGCCAACTTAGATCTTTTCTAGGATATCCAAATGCCACTTGCAGCCTTATCAATGAGCCAAATAAGAAATGGATAGTTGGATTGTATTAGCAAGCTTCTCATACAGAACCATTAAGACTGTGCAGAGGAAGGAGAAAAAGAAGAGAAGGAGCAGAAACTAGCAGAGATTTTAAGAAAAACTAATGCACTCTGAAAACCAGTAGAAATATTTTCTTCATAAACTTAACCAGGGTTGCAATCTATCAAACCGTTATTTACTATGGGAAAGAAAAGAGACCAGGTATCTAGAAAAGCAAGTATTTAAGAGAACGACCATGAAAAAGGGAGATGTGACAATCAGGCCAGGTTAAAAAAAAAAAAATCTATATTTGATAAATTTAAAAACAGTCTGTCTTTTTTTTGACAAATATTTCCCAAATGCTTCTGTTTTTCAAGTGGGTAGATGTTGCTTTCAGACACTGGTTAGTGGCTGGTACCTGCATTCAGGGAGAACAGAGCTGCTGGTCTGCATCTGTGGCAGACAAATAGAGCCTATCATGCCAAGTGACGGTGAGCTAGGACTACCTGCATCTGACAAATATTTCAGATATAAAAAAAGGATAACTGCAAGCCATATATATGAGGTAGTAAAAGATGAAGGTGAAATAAAAGTTTATTTGATTATTACTTGCTTAGTCTTACCTGTTTGCCCAGGTTGCCCAGAGAAGTTGTGGACACACCAAGCGTGGAAGTGTCCAAGGCCAGGAACTGAGTCTAACAGTGTCCCTGCCCATGGCCGGGAGGTTGGATCTAGATGGACTCTAAGGTCTCTTCCAATCCAAACTGTGCTCTGACTGTATTTTTTTTTCCTAGGTGGATACATACACTCATTTTTCTCTCCTTTGCCTAATCAGGCAGCCTGTTCTTCCATGCATTCACAACCCTGCAGCATGTAACGTTCAAGCAGTGTATTGAGCATGTTCTGATCTCGCTGGTAATTAATAGTGCAATGTGTTGATAATGGTTGAAAGTGTAGTTATTTTAATAACTCTTGAGTATTCAATTCTAGCAAGTCAAATAAGCAATAATGACTTCACTATTCAATGAGGACATGCTTCAGAGTTAAAGGGTAGTATAAACAAATCATGCAAGCACTAAGACTATATGGAAGTTTATCACAAAGATAGCTGGCTGCAGTACCCTTAAACTGAATCCACTTGGTTTTGCAGTTGTAGAATTACCAATAACCACTTCACCTACCTAAAACTGTTGAAAAAACTTTCAAGAGACAGCCACTAACAGTCTCCTGATTAGCACATCACCTTGGAGGACGTGCTTGTAATGTGTTCAGTGTACTGAAAACAACAGGAAAAAGTTCATCAATATATTAATTTATTTCATTTCAGTTTTAGTTCAATTGAACATCAGAGCAGGCAACTTTTTCCTTTGTGACAATACATGGAATTTTTGAAACACTGTATTTCCATATTCTACAAAGTATGTTTGAAAAATCAATTATGTTTTCAAGCATATTACCAGGGAATATCAAGGAAGAGGCTGCAATTAAGAACTTATCCTGGTGCTTTAATAGAGTTTAGAATTTCAGACATACTTTTCACTTACTATATTAAAAAATAGAGCTTTAGAAGAAAACATTATTTTAATTCATGTTATGTCATCACAGTGTTGGGTAGCTAGAGACATTATTTAGTATAGTAAATATTTATGAAAATCTATTAAGAGTTCAGAATATTAGATTTTATACTAGGTATAGACCACCTAAATTTTGTCTCTAGACAAAATCTCTTACCCACTATTTGAAGCATAATATATACACAGGTTCCAATACAAATGGTGGAAGAATTCTCATACAAAATGTAAATGTGATGTTGTGGACGATTTTTAAATTAATGGATCCTTAGCTCTGCCAGATATGTTACTCAAATTTTATTCTGTTTCCCTAGGAAATATTTTGTTGTCCATTACATCACAAGTGCATATTTTTTAAAAAGTTGATTGAGAACAATTGAACTACTGTATTATGATGTTAAGTTTTAGACATACTTCTTGATTTCATCATAAAGTACTAATACAAAAGCTCCGCCCATGCCTCTCAACACATTCGACCAGGCACCTTTGAAGAATGCTTTGGATCCTTCATCTTTAGCTATCTTCCTCCAGCAATCAATTGTGCCCTTATACATAATATCAGCTGTGGAAACAAACATAAAAGTTAGAAGTCCTGAAGTTATACAGCAAGTCTGTTTCAACTTTTGTATCTTTCAAACAACAAGGAATAAGCAAAGTACAGCTGAGGATTTAAAATTTAGCAATCAATTAAGGAAAATTAATTCTCCATGGGAAATCAAGTAATTTCTCAGTCCTTTATATAAACATGATAGAAATAACCAGCGATGTCTTCCCCGTGGGTTTTTTAAGGACTCCAGTGAGAAGGTTATTAATTTTCCATATGACAAAAAGAGTACCCAGTGTCACCTATCTTATCTTGATGAAGAGAAACTTTCTGCAGCCAGAACACCACAGGAGCACTCATTCTTACCTCCCTTTCGGCCAGACTGCATCATCATCCTACGTCGCACAGTATCAAAAGGATAAGAAACCAGCCCTGCCACTGCAGTGACACTCTGGGCAATCATCCAGCTCACTACGATATGCACATTCTTTGGATCAGGCAACATACCTGTCATCAAGAACAAATGAACGGAATCAGTACAGAGAGAAAGGGCTGTGGGAAAGGTGGCTGTGGAAGGAATAATCATCCACCAACCCCGGCATCAATCCAAACCCAAGGCGTGTCAGAGCAGCAAGTAGAGGGAGGCAGGAGTGCATGTCAGAAACACCTGTGCACACTCTAGCACTGCACTCAACTGGTGCTGAGCCAAGACCTGCTTGTCCCTGTACTGCCAAATGCCCTAGAGTGCCTTTACTGAATGGATCTTCCCTTGCAGTCACTCCTCCATGCACTTCTTACCCTTGGCCGTATCGTATACACCAAAATAGGCTGCTCTGTAGATGATGATGCCCTGGACAGACACACTAAATCCTTGGTACAAGCCCTTCAAGCCATCAGACTTAAAGATCTTGACAATGCAGTCGCCCAGCCCAGAGAACTCCCTCTCAGTGGCTCCTTTGCCCACATCAGCCGCCAGCCGGGTCCTGGCGAAATCCAGCGGGTAGACGAAGCAGAGGGAGGTGGCTCCCGCGGCACCACCGGACGCAAGGTTCCCTGCGAAGTAGCGCCAGAACTGCTTGTGCCTGTCCACTCCGCCCAGGAAGATCTGCTTGTACTTATCCTTGAAGGCGAAGTTGAGGGCCTGGGTGGGGAAGTACCGGATGACATTGGCCAAGTTGCCTCTCCAGAAGGAGACGATGCCCTGCTCCTTGGGGATGCGGACTATGCAGTCCACGATGCCCTTGTACTGCTTATCGGCCGTGATCTGTTTACTGGCATGCTGGACCTGCAGGGAGAAGAAGGAGGACGGCACGGTGAGAGAGGGGCACCGCAGGGGTGACCCCGCACGCTGAAGGGCATGGACGGGGCCGGCCCCGCTCCCGCCATCCCGAGGCGGTGCTGAATGTCCCGGGCAGCTCCCGCGTAACCGGAGCCGGCCGAGCTCCTTCCCTTATTTAGTCACGCCGGGCAGCGCCCGCCGCGCCGGCACCACCTGTGGCGCGGCACCGCCGCCCCCCGTCGCCCCCTCACCTGCAGCAGCAACTTCACTCTCTCGATGGGGGCGACAGCCGTCTTGGAGACGGCGGCGGCGATCCCGCCGGCCAGAAAGTCCTTGACGAAGCTGAGCGCTTGGTCACCCATGCCGCGAGCCGGTCCGACAGCCCCGCCCGGTGAGAGGCAACGAGCGGACACTTCCCCACCCCGCCGGACAAATGGCCCCGCGCCCCGCGCCGCCCCCCTTATAGCCCGCGGCCTCTCGCGATAGGAGGAGGCGCTCCCCGGGCCGCGCGCATTGGCTGCGGCCCGCCGGGCCCGCCCCGCCGCGTTCCCCCGCGCGCCCGCCGCGAGGGGCGCGGCGCCCGGGACGTTTAAAGGGCAAATTAAAGTTATCTGCGGCCTGCCGGGGAGCGCGGCGTCAGAGCATGTGCCCGCTGTATTTATAGCTCCCGGGAGGCACCGGAGGGAACGCGGGGAGCTGGCAGGAGCGCTTTAGGCCGCGCTAACCGTTCCGTGCAGGCGAGAGGCGGCGGCTGAGGGATAAAAGCCTGCCCGGAGCGGTCCGAGAGTGCGACCAGCCAGCTGAGCGTGCCTTAAGGCTCGCCCTCCTGCGCGTGGATTCACGGAGAGAGGGGCGAGGGGGATAGGGGTGTCTTGTCCAACAGCAAAGCTCCCCAGGGATGCACTGCCAGCCTGGAAGGTGGTGCTGTGTTCATGAGCATCATGACCAGGACTGGGCTGGACCTCTCTTGAGCCAGGGCCAGAGAGCTGCTTCACGTTGTACGCACTGTGTGAAACTTGCGGGCATCGAGGTCTTTAAATACCCCAGCATACTCTGGGACTTGGCTTTCCCCAGGAGGAGACAACATGCCTTCCCGCATTACACCCTCATTTCACCCCTGCAAGGTCAGACCCTCGCCAGACCCACAGGCAGTCCCCTCTGAAGGAGGGAGGGAAGGAAGGGAAGAGACTGCGGGAAGCACATGCCTAGGCATGCTGAAGTTGCTTGGCTCGCACCAGGTGTGAAAGAAGAGTAAAAGCTGTAGTGAAGCTCTGCCTTCTTTCAGTGTCCAGTTCTCAGGAAAATGTTTGAATCTCAAATGAAGATTACATGGCTCCCTGATTGCTTTCCCTGTTTCTCATATGTTCTTTCTGGCTGACCACCATAAGAAAGCAGGAGCTTATGACTCATTGTTGGGTGACTTGGTTGTGTTGAATAGTTATGTAAAAGGCAATGCAGCAAGGTATAGATACATACCAAAGAGTTTGCCCTAAGGAGCTATTAAAACAGGAAGATGTTACACCGAGGAACTCATAAGAGTCTCTTTTGATTTGGTAATAAGGTATCAGTAGTGAAAATAGAATTCATCTTAATGTAGGTGCTAAAACCTTGGCTGTCCCACAAAGAGACATTCTTGCCAGGACAGCAGACCTCTTCTCTCCAATGTGTTTGTTAGCATGAGTCAATGAGATGGTAAATTTGATCCCCTGTCTTTCTTGCCCTCTGCTGCTCTTAGGTCTGTTGAGGTCTCTTCTCATGAGCCTCGAGTGTGAGAAGTGGATGTCAGCTGTAATCTCCAGAAACACCTTTTGCACTTTGGCCTCCTGAGAAGACGGAGCCTTTCTCCAGCTTCTAAGAAAGGGGAAGAGAGCCCCCTCCAAAGAGACATTTCCCCAAGCAAGAACCAAACACAGGTGCAAGGAGGAAGCATAGGGGATCCCTAGAATTAGACTGTGAGTTGACAGAAGTTTTGTTTAACATAGCTACTGCCTGCTACCCTTGACCTTTCCTTTTTCTTCCTCATACTTCACTCACCAGATCTGGTGTCTCCTCTTTTCAGAGGAAAGCAAACACCGCTTTAACACCTTGAGGCTTCTGCTGCTGATTTCACACAGGTCCCTGGGATAGTGATGCTCACAGCTGCTGCCTGACTACCCAGACTGATAAGGCCTCCTCAGGGTATGCACTCACGTGTCAGCCAGTGCCCTGCTGACTGGTGTATGATGAATGGGAGAGTGATGATGAGATGCTGCTGGGGAGGGAAGGGAGTGGGGGTATACCTTCAAAGGATTATTTGCCAGCCCCTTCCCCACCATATTTGATTTAGCTCATTTAAATTGGTGGGGGTTTAAAATTATTTTTTTAGGTAATTGAAGTTGTTGTGGTTTTTTAAATGACATTTTAATGAAGTCTTTATCATAAAATTTCCAGTTAGTTTTTGAAGTTATTGTTGGGTATCATCATCACATCCACCGAGACTGATCTGGTGTTTCTGTAGCACTAGTATTATTTACCCATAGGTGTCGGTATTTAAAGAAAGGACTGCACAGCAAGTGAGTTGCCACTTTTTCTGCTTCTGCTATCCCTTCTCTGAGCCCAGGTATCTATTTCCAGGAGAGACTCTGCTTCCAAACAGTTTTAACAAAAGCAGGGCTGGACCAGGACATGTATTGGCTACTTTGTGAGCTATTCTTCATTTGTTTGATTTTTGCTCCAAATGCCTGATTTGAATCTTTCCTATGTATAATAATGAGGGGGGTTTGCTACTTATTGTAGAAGTTCAAACATATCCCATAAGAAATTTACTGTTAACTTCACCAGTACCTTGAGCATAAGTATTTCCATTAGCTGGAAATATCATTTTAAAAAAGCTAAAGAACCCTTAGCTTTCCATAGAGTTAGTTGATGTTTGTTGTTCAGTATTCTGATGCTTTCCTAGAGAAATGGTTAATACAGTTCTGAAAATGCAAGCTTTCAATCTTCATCTTCCTTAAATCTTTGCAGCTTTGGATGGATTATTTGTCTTTCTAGACTGAGTTTGTTGGTGCTCTGCACTGCTGACATAGCATAAAGAGAGTGGATTTTGTTCTTAAAAATTCTGAGCTAAAAATAACCTAGATCTAAATTTTCAAGAGAGATTAGTGACTGACTGTATTGTGCTTTGGTGTGTGAATAGCCAGCCTGAAACACTAGAGGAGATAAACTTTTCCAAAGTAGTGCATACTCTTGTTTACTTACATATCCAAGAACTGGGAACCCTAGCACTGAGGCTAGGCCAGACACAAAATAAAAAAAACTTTTCCTCTAAAGTCAGCAGTGCCAGCCTGATGGCAAACACAAGGGGGAGCACAAGGAATCAGTCAGACCATCCTGACTCCCAGCCTAGACAGTGGTGAGTATTGGGAAAATGCCAAGAAGAAATATGTTGTTTTTTTCAGGAATGATATGTGGGTTTGTAGAAAGTTCTTATTTTTAAGATTGGTGTATATTTGAAGTCAGGAAGAGGGGAGTAAGAGAACCAAAGCAGAGATAATTGAGGATAAGAGTTGATGAGAAATAATGAGGTTGGTAATGACAAAGATGGTCAAGAAGAACAAAGTAGTGTGAGTTTTGAGTTGTGCTTTGGCAGGTATTAGTGAGGGTTATTTTAGCTGGGTGTTGGTGTTACCTGTGTTAGGAGCCTACTTTGAGCTGGAGAGAGGGAAGAATGGACAGTAAGTGTAAGCAGCACATTGAGAAGAGAGGTGTTAGTGCTGGAAATAGCAGTAAGAGTCAACATAGGGTGCGTTTGTTAGAGCATGTCTGTAATGTGAGGATGAGGAGTTGGAGGAGAGTCAGCATTGCAGAAGAACACTGAGGAAGTGGATGAAAATGAATATGAAATGGATCAGGAGTTCTGTTGTAACAGGACAAGCATGGGATATAGAAGTAGGAAGGAAAAAAATACCCAACCTGCGGCACAAGGAATAAACTTGGAAGTGAGCATATTAATATTTCCTGTGGCAAGGATTTGTGCAGAAGATGTTGAGGAAGAGAGCACTTGAAAAGTGCAGGTCTTCATTTAACTTGGAAAAGTAGGAAAAAATTTATAAGGATGGCACAACTGGAAGGGGAGACAATTTAAATGGTTGTGGATGAATTAAACCTGATCACAGATCAGCCAGGTATTTGAAGCTGAAGGCAGACTGAGGTATGTGTTTGGCAATCATACTTCATAATTCACGAGATAGGAGTGGACAGTAAGAAACAGAGCAAGTCTACAATCAATCTGTGCTATGAAAGAAAGATAAAGGAGGAGGGAGTGGGCTGAGATTAGGTGGATTTTCTTAATCTGATGAGATGAAAATAATGAAAAGGGCAAGTGAGAGGATATAAGGAAGGACATGGCAGGCAAGGGAAAAGATCAGAGAGGAAGGATGGGGTAACAAAGATTAGGGGAAAAGCAATTCTTGCTGCAGACCATGTCAAAAGAATGGCTTTTCCAGCGAGTAGAACACTGAGTGAGAGGTGCAGGGGAAATGAGTGGACCAAGGCAAGGAAACATACGGGTGACTGCTACAGAGTGCCAGCAAGACATCAGCATGAAACTTGGAAGCTTCCTGAGGATAAGTGTGAGAAATTGTGAGGAAGGGAAGAAAGTCAGTTGAAATCACAGAAGGCTGATCAGGAGGAGCAGGCTGGCTGGCTGGCAGTTCTTCAGAGGGGAAAAGAGCTGACATATTGCTCAAAACCAGACAAAATATGATGGGGATGGTGAGGGTAGCTGGGATGGGATGGGACGGGATGGGATGGGATGGGAGTCAGACAAGGGCATCCAGGATGTGTGGACATTGAGATTTAATAGGCCTGTGGGAAGTATTTCAAGTGTATCTCGCAGCTGCAGCAAGTGAAGAGAAGAAAAGGGAGTGGACCAGGCAGAAGGACAGAATAGGAATACAAGAAGGACTAGTTGAGCAATGCTAAAGTCTTGAGAGTGATGATAGGTGTAGGTGTGGCAAATACCACTAAGGAGAAAGAGTAAGAGGCAGGGCTCATTACCTCAGATTGTTTAAGAAACAAGAAGCAGCAGCTGAAGGAATAAAAACGGAGTGAGGAAACCAGGCTAGGTGGGGAGGGAAAACTAGAAGAGTACAGAAATATGTTTCAGCCAGAGACCACATGAGAAATGTGGAGAAATAGCCCATAATCAAGGTTAACCAAGATAGACAAAGCCTCTCTAGTCTGCAGAGACTGTTTTCCTCTCATGCATGTGTGTGGCCAGGCATGTTATACTTTTGACATTCCCTGTTGACTGAACTAATAATGGAAGTGTATGTGTTGACTGAATGTCTTCTACCACATTAAAAATTGCCCTGGTGAAGACAACTAACCTAAGGTTAATATGTTTTTTCAATTTTCAATGCTTCATTGACTTCACTAGTGGCCACTCTGAGGTACTGGAAAAGGCAAAGATCACTGGGAAAGAGTGGGGCATGAGGAACCAGGGAGAGGGGAAACAAATAAAGCACCAGTACAGCAGGATTTGATTCCTCATCAGAGATTTGTTTATTTCACACAGGTTTCAGATCCTTAGTGCAACTGTATTAAACCAGAAACTATCTGGCACTCCAATCAGACAAGCAGTAATTTCTGCTATTCTAGTTGTTTGAAGAATTGCAATCACAGTCTTTACTCTGAACTTAATTTCACTTCTCTATAGTCTGTACAGTAAATACTTTGTATGCTGTAGACAGAATAACAGTATTGCTAAGATATAGAACTTTGGAGGTTTTTCCTCATAGATCTCAACATAGCTTGAGAACAAAAATCATCTTTTATGTCACAGATGTGTGTTACAGTGAATAATTAATGGATTCTACAGGCTGTCATAAACTTTTACAGTACTCTAGAATATCTTTTAATTGTTTGCTTATTAATGCATTTATGACACAAATATAACAGTACACATTACAGATTTTGGTAAACTCATAATACAGAGGTATTGTGGACAGTTTCCAAAGCATGTATATAAGCAAATTAATAACTTTTTAGACTCCATAATAGTTAATTTACTATTTACTAGCTCTCCTTTCATAAATATATTGTGATAATAAAGCATAACTCATTATGATCAGACTGCATTTTGGAAGAAAAGACAAAAAAAAGTGAAGTGACTTTCTTGAAGTCATTTTGTCAGCGTATGGTAGAGCAAGGCATGAATAGAGGTTTCCAAGTTTTTCCAGATCTCTCTTGCACATGTCATTTGTATATATATGCAATAATATTAAAAGTAAAGATTATTTTTATTTCAATAATACTATTAAAGCTTATTCAGAACAAGCATAAAGCAAAATTTGAAAGCCTACTTTGCAGCTGAAAGGAATGTACTTTCTTTTGGTGTAGGTCTCTGCAGAAAATAATTTCTTTAGTCACTTCCAAACATGTTTCATTACATGGTGGAATGTATATCCCTTCTTGGATTCAGTGGTTTTCAGGTTTTGTGCTTCCAGGAAAAAAATATGTGCTGAGAGAATCTCTGATGTTTATATCTTTATTATTTTTTTAAATTCTAATTTTGCATGGAAGAAATGAGATTTGGAGAATGTCTTCTATGCAAAAACTGTGACCTTCAGGGCAAGGTTTGCCTCTCAAGAAAATTCTGTATTTCCTGCAGGTCCTAATTGTTATGTTTAATAGCTCTTTGAAGCTTCATTTTCCCACTTACTACCTTGAAATGTCTATTTTCTATAATTTTTTGTCTTACTTTCCTGAGATAGAAGTTGTGCTAAGAGATAATTAACATTGTACTTTTTCTACATGTTCCAGTTCATTCCCAGAGACATGCTTCTCGTGGTGTTCACCAGGTCTCTTGGAAGGTGTAACAGCTGCAAACGGTACCAACAATGCCTGGGCAGGTGTGTGATCAGAGCAAAGCCAAGCTGTGGCTGAAGTCCTCTGTATTTTCCATAAGACACAAATTTCTCTTGCTGCTAGTGAGTAACACTTCTTAGCAGTAACATTCTGAATGTGTTTTATGTGCTGATCAGGAAATAAAGTTCTTCACCAAGTGCTCCTTCTTACCTGGTGGGGTTTTTAAAAAAAATTTGTTTGTTTCCAAACTGGAGAAATACTGGGTTGTGTGAATGCATAATTCTGATGCATCTGCCTAAGTTTTGTGACCTAGAAAATAGGTCACAACAAAAACAAGAAAACTTGATTTGTTTTCAAAGCTTGGCAAAGCAAAGCCATTAAAAAGTGAAAGTATTAATATAGACTTTTCTGACCTGAAGTTTGCAACATGCTCTTCTTCAGAGAATCTTCTGGGTTGGAAGAATGTCTGGTATGACACCCAGCCCTCTTTGCGTAGTGCAACATTCTTTACATCATTCATGCAATACCCTGTGTGATGACTCTCATGTTCAGCTTTCCATTGCTCTGGTGACTCTTGCATAATTTTCAATTGCCTGCCTCTTCTTAGAGCTGTGGGGACTTGTTGTTTCTTCTTAGGTCTGCATAAACCAGTAATTACCATTTAAAATCATTGATACAACATCAGTGCAAGTCACTATATGAGGAAATCTCATGTAGCATTTTAAGTAGGGTTTTATTTTCTAATTTGCTCAAGCTTACTCTTCTAAATACTATCTTAATATAAATCTTAATGAGATAAGGAAAGTTTTTGCTCTATTCAATTCAAGTCAGTCTTTGCTCTTTTCAGTTAATCTTTTTATCATCCTTCATGTTGCAGTAAGTTTTGGAGTATCAAAAATTATTTAAGTTGATCTTTTTATGTTATGTTTGTTTTCTTAATCTTCTGGTTTCCATTTTCTAAGTTGTTTCTGTGTGTGATTTTACTGTTCTAGGTGTTTTTGAAATCCATTGTTTCAGACAGATCTGAATTGCTAAATTATTTAAGTGATTGATTTGTTTTCCATCTGCTATTTCTGGCAATACATCTGGTTATAATATAATAATCTTTTTTTTAATAAAAGTGTCAATATTTTTAGCTCTTGCTCAAGTTGTTACCTCTTCCTGTTTTCAGATATTTTGTAGAGTTTCTCATGCTGTGATTTTACTTTAGACTAGTCTTTCTTCTGTGAAATAGTTCATAATAGTTCATCATTTTCTTACTGACAGTAATTTTATTTTCATATATTGTAGGAAAAACTGAAATTATTTCTGACAGCAGTATATATTTAACTGAATCACAACCTTGTGCACAGACAGATACCTGCACTGCAATAGCAAAACAAGGTAATCATATTTTTATAATACAGAAACAATTTCCTGCATTAAATGTAGATGTCATTGTTACACATACTTGCAATAGCTATTAGCACAAGAGTTTTAATAGAAATTCAAGCTTATTTTCAAGTAAGTTAGAAATGAATAAATTGTATTAGTGAATGAATCATCAATTTTTTGTCACCCTACATGCTGGTTGAATAGGCCACAATTACATTGTTGTTATAATTCAAATTGTATTGATTATGATGCCAGAAATGTTTTTATAATAAATTGACATTTTAATCTTTCTATATTTTGCAAGAAAATTACAAATTAAGGTCAGTTCTATGCCACACATTATTAAAACGCATGAATAAAAAAAAGGTCTGCTGAAAAGCCAAAATCCCAGCAAGTGGGATGCTGATGCTGAAGATGAAAACTGCAGTGCTGAAGAGTGAGAAAACTGGGTGAGGAAGTCTTTAGATGTCAGAGGTTATGACCTTTATGGCATCGAACCTCGTGTCCCTTCATAGGGTATTTCAGTGCTTCAGAACTCACTGTGGAAAGGATCCAGTTTGAGTCCCAGGTCCAAAAAATCCTTTGAATTTGAATTTTCCCAGCTGAGCTGATATACAGGATATGAAAGGGAAAAAATTATGTGGACAGAAGCAGAAATCAGGAAACAATTAGATTACGTGGTATGTTACCTCACCTTGATGGAAAAAAAATCTGTATTTCATTCATTCCTAGAGAATAAGTGTCAGTTTCTGATTCAATGGGAATTCAGTTTAATACTTTCTTATAAGTCTTAATAAATAAATGAAGATACTGTCTTAATATACATTCTTAAATGTTGCTGTATTATTTGAAATTGACATATGTATGTACAGTTATATTATAGGTAGGTATGAATGAATATATGCTGTAAAAGTGGCTTGCAAGTCAACACTGTAAAAGGAATTGTCCTATTGCTCCATTTAATTTATTTTCCTTTGTAGTAATATACAGTAATGGAAGAAATTGAGATTGAGCTCTTTTCTATTTTCCAGACAGCTATAAAGGGACAAAAGAGAGAGGATGTTCTGAGTATATATAGTGAGGAAAACTGAGATGTTAAGAACAATAGTCCAGACATGAAACAGTCTTGAAATATTCAGTCGGGGATACATGATCTGGACCTTGTATGTTCCTTCCAGGATCACAGTGATGGGAGCATCACCCACAAGCTGTGTGACTCAGCTGCTTGTTTGTGATTTGGCTTTCCTTTCAGATGTTACAACGTTGTAAGTTGGCAGCTACACAGAACTAGACCAGCAACTCAGGTCAGAAGAAACAGTTCAAATAAAATAGATCTTTACGCAATTTAAAATATCTCTCTGGCTTCCATGCATTTCCATCAATGCCATGCTTCATTTCTGTGAGGTGTTTTGGAAGTTGCAGGCTTTCTTGTTCACTGGTAATAATCTACAGACAGAAAGAGCTAAAAGAGTGAAAAATTTTAAGACAGCAGGGTTGCAGGTACCCAGCAGCTTATTCTATACTTTTTTCTCTTGTTCTGCCTGTCACCTCTGCAAAAAAGGATTAAAAAAACCCAAACCACCATAAGCGGAGCACTTCTCTTCCCATTGTTCCTCCA
Source organism: Pomatostomus ruficeps (assembly GCA_013400735.1). Lineage (NCBI taxonomy): Eukaryota > Metazoa > Chordata > Aves > Passeriformes > Timaliidae > Pomatostomus > Pomatostomus ruficeps. Next base: position 19,169 of record VYZT01014108.1, on the reverse strand, counting down.
TTTCTGAAACATCCTCAGTTCGAGAGAAGAAGAGACCCCACTGACGTAGTTTTGGGAAAGCTATCCTAAAGCTGTGCACTTTCTCCTACTGGGCACTGCTCAGCAGGGGAGGTTGTTCTCAGTTTGGAGCAGCAGTGATGTGGAGGGGAGGAGGTTGATTATAGCATGAGAAGCATGCATTTACATAGTCTCCTTTTCCCTGCCACCTCTCCACTCTCCAGCAAGCATGGGTTTATTTTAGCATTGGCCTTCTGAAGCAGGATTAATTTTCCCCTGAATAGGTCAGGCTGGAACAGAGCCGGGGAACATGGCCTTTCATAGCTGGGGTGACTCAGGAAGGCAGAGATACCTACTAAGTAGACAGGGCCTCTAACTGCTGGGCCTATGCCCAGTGCAAGAGAAGTATCCTAGAATAACCTTTCTGATAAACAACAGAAAAGTCCTGTATGGAGTCTTTTTCCAGAAGCTGATGCCAGGCTGAACCAGACTGTAGTGCTGCCCTCTGTTGTTTGGATTCGGGAAAAAAACTAAGTCGGTGATGAAATCCCGCAAATCCGTTAACAAAGCATAACTAGGAAAGCAGTAGCAGGTGAATACCTACTTTCAGCCTCTCGTTTCAGACAGTGCTTCAGCCAGTTGAAATGTGCTCTCATATCTTCACTAGTAGTTCTGTTCATAGCAACAGAACATAGCTTATAGGTTTCTTGGGGTTTAGCACTGGTAGGGCCCATGTAGCCCTGCAAAGCAACTGGTGACACAGAAATCATGCTTCTTGACGTGCTTGTTTGTGTTTCAGTGTGCAGGGGAGATGCAGAGGAAGGAATTTCCATCAGTCATTCAGATGTTCAAGACTTTGCTACACTTCTTCTTATTATGTAGAATTATTAAATTCTGTACTTACACATATTTGATAAAAAGTTGTGTAGAAAGCTACAGCCACCTTGTCTAAATATGTGACACCTGGAGGTGTCTAGGACCTTTTTTCCATAGCTAATCTGAGGCAGTGTGGAAGAAAAACGGAAGTAATCTGATATTTCATCAGAACTAGAGGGAAATGCCATAAAGGGGTATTTCCTGGCCCTTATAGACTTGGAGCCTGTGTAGCCCTGAATGCTTGCACATCTGCAGATATCCCAGTAGCTATAAGAACTGTGTTTAAGGTTCTGTTCTGGAATGTAACAGCTGGGCTGATTTCATGGCCTTAATGAAGTAAATAAGCTTGTGGTGTATGATTCTGGAAATTCACTGCTTCGCCTCACAAAACAGGTTTTAATATTAAGCTTTGATTGCCATCTTAATGCTTGTATCTTTAAATGTGATATGCATGTTTTACTTCTTCATACTGATTTTAAAACACATGCCTTCAATTTCTTTGTCACAATCATCCTGTCCCGACTGCCTGGGATTTTGACTTAGCTATCAATGTGCTTGTGGATCCCTTTCAAAGGAAAGAAACTTCTCATTTTCTGGTTAATAATAAAAAAAAAAATCTATAAAATCTAAATAAATGCAGAACTGATCAGAACCCTGTAACTCAACTAATGTTGTACAGTAATAAATAAAAGCAACTGTAGTCATTAATCTTGTCAGCAACTCAACGAATTGTTGTACAGTGTGCAGGTGCTTGTGATGACTTGTTTATGCAGGCAGTTAATGAATAATCAAATAAATAAAAGCTTCTTTCGAAATATGAGTTAACTGATGATTTTTAGTGGTGTGGCTTCACTTTGGGAAGTGGCTGTAACAGTGGAGCTGTGAGGCTGTTTATTGGCTTCCCCTGTCTTCTGGAGTGAATACTTTTAATTCTGTTAGAGAAACTTTTTTCTAACATTCAAGCCTGCAACCTCAAACTGAACTTTAAAGGTGAGAACTTTTCTGCTTGTGTTGTAAACCATAATCAGGCCATAACTCTGGGCCTGTTTGGGTGAAGACAGAGAACATGTATTAAGTGCCTGTTTAACCTTCTTTTCCACTTGGTTTACTCTTCAGTTTTGGGATCATTTGGCTTCATTTCCCAGGCTCCTGCTAGCAGGAGAGACTATACCATTGTCTGGCTGGGAGGCTGATTTGTGCAAGCAAGATTCACAGCTCAGCCAAGTTGGCAGGAGCACCTGGTTGGGTAGAAGTGATCATACCGCTTTCTACAGAGCCCAGGTGTTTGGTTGGCTAATGTTTGATTCCATCACATTAGCATTTACAGCAGAAAACAATTCTAATGGAAGATAAAAACCAGATTAGTTTTACTTGTAGTCTCAGAACTTGAGGATATGGGTTAAAAAAAGTGGGAACAGGTAAAATCTGATTGTGTCTTTTCTTTCATAGATTTCACAGAGAAATGGGAGATGGGACAATCAGTCCAGCATCTGATGTGACTGAAATTGAAGCGAAGTTGGCAAACATGGTTCAGTCTGGTTTTATTTCACTCTTGGCCACATTCTGATAAATATCTGTCTAGCCACATTTATTTAATTTAATTTATGACCCCTTTGTGAGTGTAAACTGCAGAAGTTGCAGAAGTCACAGAAGTCTGTGAAATTTGAAACACAGAAAAATCACCTGTGATAGAAGAGAGGGATCCACAATTTGATGCTACCATATGAGCACCTTTTGAGACGTGTCAAGAAATCATGCATTAGACATGTCTGCAGCCTTCCTTTTATAGTTAGTGAGTTGACACATAGATAAAGGCTCTGTAAATATCTGCGTTGGGACAGGTGAATTCCAGCCTGCACTAATTCTGCATTGAAAGATTTGCTGAGAATTTGTAGGCTCCATTGCTTGGAAAGCGGCAGCATCACTCAGTTTATTTCAGGAAGAGACATTTGCACAGATGCGCAAAGACCATCATCCTTCTTTCATTAGGTGGCTTTTATAGTTCCCAGGTATTTGGATACGATTTTGTTGGTTGGTTGGTTGGTTTTTTGTTACTTTTGGTAGCTGTGCAGAGCCTCTTTCATCAGTGTGCTTTCAGTCCCCTATAGAGGTAGACAAACCACAAGCAATGACCAACGGAGAAATCCTCAGTCTTTATCACCTTTGCACTGCTCCTGAAGCTGCTGGATAAACGGTTTAAGAAACCAGTTTAAGTAACCATGTGGAAATATCCCTTGTGGAAGAAAATCCATGGTAGCTTAGAAATGTTGGCATCTGGCGGTCAGCTGGTGGGTGTCTGGCATTCTCCATTCACTTCCTCCTTCTGCCCCTTGGTCACCGGAAGTGCCAGCCACTGGATATCAGAATGATGCCTGCTCTCATATTTGCAGAATGCTGTGTCCACCCTGAACTTGGGAATTGACAGCATTGCAAAAACTGTGTCCAGCTCTCAGGCTACTTTTTTTTTTTTACTAATGCTTCTCAACTGGACTTATGAGTTTCTTAGTGCAGTAGGCTTTATTCTGGCAGAGTACTGGTCACAGGGGACCAGTTCAGAAGCAAATGTTTAGTTTTAAATATGCCAGCAAAGTATCTTTAATAATTCATTACTGTGCTCAGTTTGTTGTTTGAGATGTCTGATATGTTATTTATATAAGGCAGTATTTTTGTAAACTCCAGTAAGTCCTATGTCATTCCTGAACAGTGTGGGCTGAACCTGTATGCCAGGAGGGGGAAGGGAGACAATTTTTCACTTACCATATAGGGTGGACAACTGTCTTGAAATGGAATTGAACCCTTTCTTCATGTGGAAGATGGAATCTCTGCTTAAAGTAGTTCAATCTTTTCACTAACCTAGGCCTCATTTGTTTTCAAAGTATATGAAAGTATGCTTTCTTAATATTGTTTTGTCTTTTTTACATTTTCCTCAGGAATAACTGACAAATTAAAGATAAAGGTGACTAATGAGCAGGAATTTCAGAAAGCAATTGAATGCTGGTGAAAATGATTTTATTTATCCAGAGCAATCTTTCTGTGGGGAGATAGAATTTTAACTTCCTAGGAGTGTTTCATTTAGCACGCTTTTCCACAGCACTTACAGATGAATGCATTCAGGGCATTTGTGCTTCTGTATAAGGGAAACTATGTGAAGTAACAGGATTATTTAAGGGGCAGGGAAATAATGGATTTTTTCAGTTGATTTTTCATTTTCAAGCCACAATTGGACAATGCTCTGCCACCTCACCATCCTCAGTGTGCCCAACATACTGATGACCTGAAGACTAAAAATCTGAAAATCTTTTCATTATTCTTAGATTGGTGATGTTGGAGATTCTTGTCGTTTGTCAGGATGGTGTCGTAGCTGTAGCTTCAAATATCCTGTATCTTTTAAGGGAATATTGCATTACCAGGTTTTATTTGTACTTCATTCTGAGTACAGAGAGCAGTTTCTGGCATCTGTCTCAAGAGGGAGATCTCAACGCTGCAGGAATGCGTTTGACAGCTCCTGATTAGGCTTTGATTACAATCTGTCTGAATGTGTGGAGGCATCAGCTTCATGGTGGTTATTGGTCACCAGTTTATATTGCTTCAGCACAAATTTTCTTCTTTTTCAGCACTTTCCTGTAAGTTGGGTTTATTTCAGACATGGAGGGTTTTGTTGCTGTCAGTGTTTTCACAACAACAGATATCTTTACATCAGGTTTCTCTTAATCCTTTCAATTGAAAGGAAGTCCAGCTGCACCCATCTTCTGGTTTTTCCAGCCAAGGTATGCCTGTGGATGGCTTGCACTACATGTCTGAAATTCTTTAGTCATTTCACCCATTTCACTAGTGGACATTTCTGGGTGTTGTCCTGAGTGGAAAGTAACAGATGATGATTGGAAGAGATGCACTTCCTACTACCACAGATAGAACTGAAGTCTCTTCAAGATTGTGGGGGATGTGAAGCTGTCCTGTCAAACAGCTTAGAAACTGGTGTTCACAGAGAGCTTTCTTCTGTGTTCACCTCTGCAAATAGATTCCTTTTTTCACATTGCTTGTTCCAGGCTGGGAATAGGAGGCTCTGCCTCACCTCCTACAGTCCACTTTCAACAAGGAGATAACAGCTGTCTTGGTTGTCACCAGAAGCTATAATTCTTCACTGCTTCTTTCTACCTCATTTTCCTTTGGGTATATTTAAAGATCTGCTTGTCTCGTAGGTGCCTTTTCAGTACATTGTTGCATTATCAATGGAACAAAAGAGTGGCATTGGACTGTCTGTTCTGAAATGTCTGTCTGGTATCTGCTGTGATAAGCTGCTTGGATGGATGTGATGGCTTGGCCCTGGCCAGCATCTAAATATCCACACAGCTACTCACTCAGTCATTCCCAGGCAGGATAGGGGAGAGAATAGGAAGAGCAAAAGCTATAAAACGCTTGGGTTGAACTAAGGATGTTTAATAAGTGAAAGAAAAAATGCAAAGTGGTGCAAAGCCAATCATTCACCACCTTCCACAAGCAGATTGATGCCCAGCTTGTCTCCGAGCAACAGCCACAATGGCTGCTTTGGGAGACAACCCCACACCCAATTTTTATGCTGAGTATGATGATATATGGTATGGAATAATCCTTTGGCCAGTTTGGGTCAGCTGTTCCAGCACTGTTCCCTCCCATCTTTTTGAAAGGACAAGGGGTAATAGCTTTAAACTCAAAGAGAGCAGGTTTAGATTAGACATTGGGAAGAAATTCTTTACTGAGAGGGTGGTGAGGCACTGGAACAGGTTGCCCAGAGAAGTTGTGGATTCCCCATCCCTGGCAGTGTTCAAGGCCAAGCTGGATGGGGCTTTAAGAAATCTGGTCTAGTGGAAGGTGTCCCTGCCTATGCTAGGGAGGTTGGAACTGGATGATCTTTAAGCCTCTCCCAACCCAAACCATTATAGGATTCTTGGGCCTGCCCTCCCCAGCCCACTCACTGGAGGGGGTCAGTGTGAGAAAGAGAGAAAGCCTTGATGCTGTGCCATGCAAGCACTGCTCAGCAATAGCCAAAAGACTGGTGTGTTATCAACAACACTTTTTAGTCATAAATCCAAAACACAGCAACATATGGGCTTTCATGAAATTAACTCAATTCCAGCCAGACCTGGTACAACAGGGCTTCTTTACACTAAGTCGTAGTAAATCAGAATAGTTTCATGGCATAAGGATCCTGATGACTCAGTGACAGCTCAACTTTTTCTCCCTTCCCATCATATGTTCCCCATCTCCTCTCATGTCAGCACTAGCAATCGTGTAGTCTTACAAAAACTGAGTTTTCAGCACGTCCGCAATAGTGAGTCAAAGCTGTTATGTAGGCAGGACGTTGGAAAAAATGGCAGAAGTGACCTTTCTGGAATAGACATGTCAGTTTGTCATCTAGCTGGGTGGTTGTTATACAGTGGTTGTACTTCTTCATTCTTATATACCCGTAATGAATCTCCCCCACCTCCACTTTACTCCTTCTAAATGTCTGCTATCACTGTGTGGTCCATAGCTCCTACTTCAGCTTTAGAGCATTTAGCTAGAGAAAACTGTATATGTTAAAAAGAATCCAATGGCTTGGACCTCTGAAGCTATGATGCATGGATCTCTCATTAACAGTTAACTGGTAAAAGAAACGTAATATTTAATGTATGCTATAGAACTAGATTTAAAAGTCACTCATATACCTTATGAAGTTCCTCTGCTGAAAAAGTGGAGTGGCATTTTTGGAATGTCCCGGCCACTAGATGGCAGGGTGCCCTTTGGATAAAAGAATCACTAGGCTGTGTTCGACACTAATTTGCTCTCAGTCTCCAAACCTCTTACTGAGATTATCTAGAGTTTTGCTGGAGGGAGGAGCAGGTGCAGCTCTGGAGAGAACTCTAGTTACATTACGGCCCTTTGACAGCACTAACACGCATTTTTAAATTTTCCCCAGTAAAACAGGGGAAATCCTGCCGAGCTTGACACAGTAAGACAATAAAGAAAAGCTGTGTTTTAACCACAATTAAACCATATGTTAGTTAATGTGTTGGAGAAATCTCTGCCTCTTGTGCACGTGCTGTTTTTGCTGTGCCAAGTTCTGAAGTACTCAGTCCTTGAAGTGAATTCAAAAGAGGAGACTAGCCCAAGTTGTGACGTTGGAATCTGGCTTTGAATAGTTTAGACTGAGAGTTTGCTGCAGGTGGAAGATCCAGTTAGCATTTAGAAAATTTAGGACTTCAATTTTCACTCTTTCACACCAATTTAATCTTGATTAGTTCTTCACCTAATAAATTCAAATGAATGAAACTTGCGTAATAATGCTAAGAAATCATAAGGATGCTTATATTTAGACTGTAGTTATTATAGTAGTCAGAATATTAAGACGAGGAATTTGTGCACATTTACTGTCCCAAATTTAAATCTGTATCTGGGGAAGATGTATGTAATACCCCTCTATTCTGAAATGGAGCATTAAGCATTGGTAAATTGAAATGGCCACACTAAGATCAGGTCCACATCACTGAGTCTGTGAGCTAATGAGGGGAAAAGGTAAAAAATATACCAAACTGGGTGTTTTGTCATGGTTTTTGTACCATTACACTTCTTTGCTAACATGCCTAGAAAACTTGTAGGGAAATTCTCAATATTTTGAACTTTTATCTTTTTAGTGGATAGATAGCTAATTTTTAAATTAGTTGACTCAATAAGTATAATGACAAGTTAACATTGTCTTTATCAGGTTATATGATCCTATTAATAAAGTTCCTCAAAACTACATAAACTATTTAACAAAAATGACAGCATTTTCAAGCTTATATTTTGTGATGTTTGAAATGGATTAATTTTTCTTTTTCTGGAATGGTTTTTTATAATTTATTAAAAAAAACCCCCTGAAAAATATTTTAAATTAGTTAAATTATATAAGAAATGTGGTTGACAAAATGAAAAGTGTAAGTTCAGGGAAACAAATTTTGTGAAAAGCTGTTTCAGAGAGGATACTGTTCAACTTGTGCAAAAGATGTTTTCAGGTGGTGTATGGCGTGACATATTGTGCAATTTTTTTATCATATTTTCAGAAGTTACTTACTTGTAGTACTTGCCACTGGCTAAGCCTTGTTACAAACGACACTTCTTAAGCCTGTTGAATCAGGACTTTGGCTATAATGAAATACAGGAATTTTTTGCCAAGTTTTGCCCACATTCAATTTGGGAATGATCCACATCTGCTTTCACAAGAAAAGAGATATCAGCATTCCAAGTCTGTTGCACAAGAGTATCTCTCTCTTGAGGTTGCCTGCAGTGCAAATACACTATTCATACACTACTAGGCTTGCACTTAGCCTTTTTATCTGTCTTATCTGCATGCAAGGGCAGATTTCAGAGCAGGTGGTGGGCTTCCAAGCACATCTGAACTGGAGCTGAACATGTGTTCTTCCAGGGTATCAGACATGAGGTATCTCTTGTGCACTAGTGGGAAATGCTATATTTTTAGCATCCTTGTGGGCATAAGGGAGCAGCTGCAGTGTGCAGATACCAGCTGTGGGGAGAGCAGGCCATGCTGGCAAAGCTGCAGCTGGTCCACTGCTTCTCGCTGAGAGGTGCCTGGTGGAACTGCCCAGACAGCCTCAGTTAAAATGAATGGTGTAGCAACTGCTTTATTGCGTATAACGTAAGATTTCTGGGTTGCTGTAGCAAAAATGCCTCCTAGTCATCTGAGACATTTTAAAAATCCTTTTTCAGAGAAAACATCCTATGTGGGTGAAAAGCTCTTATTTTAAATATCACTCTTTTTTTTGCTTTGTTTTGGATTGTTAATAATAAAAACTCTCTTTTGCCACCTGCACTATCTGAATGGCTTCCTTTTTCTGTGTTTACATCTCACTTCAGAAATGCGTTGTAACATCTCCATCTGTTTTTCAGAGTTGGGAAATGGCAACTGTTGTACCCCCAGGTACCAAACACTGCAGTTCTTGGATCAGGAAGCTGCTTCTGAAAGAAGTCCTTTTCAGTAAGAAATAATCCTTTATTTTGTCTGGTAGCCTGTTACCCAGCCTGGATTTTTCACCTATGATTTATAGGTTCGCATTGCTCCTAGGATCAGACAAAGCAGTTCACACCCTCCACTGCATGTAATGTCGACAGCCCAGAAGAAAAGCTGGGGTTTACATCATCCTCCTTCCTATATCTCACATAGGTGATGGGAGGCTGCTGGGAAACTCTTGGATAACAGATGTTCTCAGGCCACAGTGGAATGAAAGCTAGACCTGGACACAATGTAAAGCAGCCCTGAAAGTATGTGGAGAACACAGCAATTTTCCTGTATGGTATCCCTGCTTATGACACCATTGCTGTAGCACCTAAAGAAATATAACCCTGATAAAGCTTGATCAGATGTTCTGGCAGAATCCCCATGAGGCCTCTCAATATCCAAGTTTTCACTTGTTACCTGCTGTTGAAGCAGTGGTAAGGAGATGCGAAGTCTTGTACTTCCCATAATTGATAAGAAATGCTTGCAGCAGCAGATCCTTACAATGCTGTTGTAGATGTCTGTTTTACTATGGAAACATATTTACGTATTTTGTAGTCTATCACAATTACTTTTTTCCATTTTCATTTTCTCCCAGTTCCTGTTGTTCCTAGTACTAACTCAGCAGCAGTGGAGATGCTGTCGTAGCACATTTAGTATTGACAGGTGGTGACAGCTTGCAGCCTTTTAACCACTCCTTTGCTTAAGCCTCCTCTAAGCAGGAGTTTTACAGTAACACAAAAATCATATGGTATCATTGAAATAGCTTTGCCTGAGGGGAAGACACATGAAACTGGGATCTGGGAGATTCCTTTGGTAATGGTAGAAAGGTGTTGGATTAAGGGGTGGTTTAAGAGGCATAGCATGAGAGTTCATGAGACCTGGTTTTATTTCCTGCCATTATGTGACCCTGGACAATCCATCCCTTGTCCCTTCTATGGCCGGCAGAGGTCAGTAACTATAAAATCCATCAGTTTGTGAAGGGCACAGGTGTTGGGGATGACAGAAAGTCATCTAGACATGCTGAGCAACCTGGTTTATGCATATAAGGAGTAGAAGAATCCAAGATACAGAGATAAAGACACACACAGCAAACTGGACAATTCAACAAAATACTGTACTCATACCACATGCTGCATTGCTAGCTCTTAATAATAGTCATTTTAGCATGGTATGCTTACACTTTCTCACAATATATATAGGGATTATAAAAGGGGAGTATTTGCTCTTTGCTTTTTGATTTTTTACATTAGCAACATGAGAGCCTTTTTCCTAAGGTATTACGGACAGGGTGGATAAGAGTTGCAGTGATGGTGAGACTGTAGGGATCTTGGCTTACAAGTGATCCAGAGCCTAAAACATGGTGGCCTGTGCAAACCCCCTTGACAAACTCTGTCCCCTCCCGTCAGCACCCTGGTGCTGTTGTGTGCTTACTGAAATGTTAGACCTCTTTAGTTTTTATAGGGAAACAAAAGCGAAACAGGCACTCCTAGTGCTACCTTTTCTGTTCACACTGTTCCCATGGAACAAATTTTTGTTGCTTTGATTGTATTAAAATAACAAGACACTTTTGGGCCAAATTTTGGAAGGAAGGCATTTAAGTAACTCACTCCAGCTAGGAGGAGATCAGGCTTTGAATAGCCTGTGGTGTGATCCAATAACCCTGGCAGATTGTTGCTTGCTAGCAGGGTTTGAATGGCAGGATAAAATTAAGAGCTGGAAGAATTTGTGGCTGTAGGAGCACCATGTTGCCTGGAGCACTAGATTAAGCTCTGCTTTGCTGCTGAAGTGTGCATCATCCTGGCTGACACTTTGATGGAGAAATTGTGATGAAATGGGAATACATTTGTGTTATACTGTTGCTTTGCCTAAGTGGCTGAAAGGTCTGGCTTTTGAGTTAAGCATGCTCTGAAACAGCATTCCAATATGTAAATATAAATGCCAGGAATGGAGAGGCCTGCTTCATGTTAAATATTGGGGATTAGTTGGAAAAATGTCCTGCAAGAAAGATATTGTTGCAATATCATGAACTAAAGGTGACTTGGAGTTGAATTGCAGTAGCTGGGTTATTGAATTATTACAAACCAGAGGGGCAACAGCATATAAGCAAAGAACAAGCCAGTTAATTTTCCTTTCCCGGCCTCTAAATCTTGCATGTCAGTTTTCCCAGGCAGTGTTTTACACAGAGATTGCAGTGGTTCAGCTTTCGAAGCCTAGTTTTTATGTTAGGTGTCTTCCCTTCAAGAAAGTTGTCTAACAGGTGAAGGCTGGTGAGTTACATCTGGTGTTTTCCTTGAGAGCTGTGAGTGGGTTGAAGTGCCAGATAGACATCCAAAACCACAGATAAGGACACGCCAATACTTTCAGTGTTTGTGTCATGAGAGTTGGAAAAAGGAAGGTTTTCAGGAGGGAAGTGGAACTGCTGATTTATGCCAATAAAATGTCAGATTTTTTGAAGTCCATTGTTAAAATCACTTTCATAAATGCTTAAGTAGTTGCTCAAATTGTTGTTGCTGATTCCTTAAAAACTGCCAGATGAGAGAGATTGCCTCTGGTTCCTTTATGACACTGATTCATTAATGTTGCTTTCACAGGTGAAATACCTGGTGATCCCTTAGGAAATGCACAAGAGGTGCTGACAGAGGCCATGTTTTTGTAAACAAATGCAGCATGTAGTTCGTTCAAGCTTGCCTGCCAGTAGAAACCATGGTTTCTATGCACGTGTTTGTACATGGGAACTGTAGGGTTGTGCACCCCACAACTGCCTGCTGTTTCTCAACAACTGCAAGTATCACTGCCTTGCCCTTGTTCCTGGAACAGATCTGAGGTCACACTGCTGGAATAATCCCCTTAGCTTATCTTTCTGGGTGTATCATGCCCTGTTTGAAAATTCCTCCCACTTAGTTCTTCTTACAATCAGATCAGTATAAATGCCTCATTCTTGCTTCAAATGCCCATCAGAATTTTAGACTGCTTATCCCTCTGACATGGTCTGCAGTCTTATTTGCGTTGCTATCTCTGCTCCTCTAGCATGCTAGTCTTGACACCTTCTTAAGTTCTTAATTTCTGCTTTCTGTGCTTCTTCCCAATTGCTTTCTTGCAGAGGATGTGTTTTTGCATCTTCTCTTTTCCACTAATGACCTTTTTAAAACATGCTGTTACATAGGTACCTAGTAGTAGTATCTTTATAGATGATTAAGATTCTTCAGTAACAGACTGACACAGTTGCTGAATTTCCCAATGTACCATAACTTCCTCTCTGTCTCTTGGATGTAAGATATGAGAGGTAAGAACTTCAGTCTGGGGATATTGCAGATATTAAATACAGGATAAAATGGAAATAACAATTTCTTAGCTTGCATGTGCAAATGTAGGTATTGGTACGATAAACCACATATGACTTTTTGCAGGTGTTCCCTTTGCCAGGGTTCTGGGCTTCTTGCCAAAGCATTTTTTCTCAACCTCGCTGTTAACCAGTCCCTTGTGTTTTGCATCAGCTTCTGTCTAAATAGGCTTAGCCCTCCAGTTAATAGATATCTTTTTCTCAAGCCCGGCCCATTGCACCTGCTTTTGAAAATGTGCCCTGGAGAACCCAGTGATTCATCTGTTGTGTGCTGTTGTTGTTTGATTAAATCATTGCTTAGTTTCAGGTAGCTGAATATGTGTACTGGAACACTTGATCCTCTTGTTTACTGCTTTTGTACATCGTGGAAGTGTTTGTAAATCTTGAGGGGAAGTTCAGAATGAGAGGTATAAAATCAGTGTTTGGGATAACAAATGGTATGCGCCATACACTCTCTTCATTCAAAGCTTTTTCTGTTTCCACACCAGTGAGCACGATGGATGTAATGTAGTCACAGCATGTTTCCAGAAATCCTGAGATCAGTAATGTAAAATAGGTCTTTGGAATTTTAATAATGGAGAAAATGTCAGTATGCAAAGTTGGTGCAGCCTTGTTCCTCCCTTCCCCCAGCTTCACTCCCTTAGGCCAGCCTATGTATTTTCTGACCTTGCAGACACAATATATGGCAGGGAGAGGAAACCCTCAAGATCTTTACATTGATTTTTCTCCTATATCAGTAGGATTGACCACCCTAAACAGTAAATATATACAGACATGCTTTCAGATCACACCTTCAGGATCATCTTCTGTCTCCTGGATGCATTTGTGAAGCTTGGGGACCCTCAACACTGAAATTACTTTTGACATGTCGTAAGAGGGACTGTGGCACCCAGAAACCGCTGGGTTCTTTCCAGGCTGCTGTTTTCCCCAGCCACATTCAGGGCTGGGTTTTGTGTCACTAGCAGTGCTTCAGTTGTAACTATTTGAAGGCTGATGAACAGCAAAGTGTTGAAGAGAACGTGATTCTGACCCACCCTCCTTATAGAAATGGCATTATTTATTTAGCTCTTTAAATGATTGTGGCATTTTCCTCATAAAATATATTTGTACACTGTCAAGTGTATGTCTAAGGTTTCAGAGATCAGCTGTTCTGATTTGGTAATACAGATCACAGTTACAGGCTAATGGTGGGAATGGAAAATAATTTATAGGAAAGAGATAGTTAACTTCTCCATGTGAATATAAATATATCCATATTGGCAGTTTACTGTTCATTAACTTTCTTGAGCACCAAACATAGATAAACCTTCTTTTATTTTGTGGTCTCTTAATGTGGGTGGATATGGAGAGCAGTTTGAGACATTCTTCTTATGAAAGCAGTCTGATCAGAAGCCCTTGTTGAGATTGCTTCAGTGGCCTGGTTCACTCCAGGTTAAAGAGCTGCCTCTCTAGTTCAGGCTACCAGCTAATAATGAATTATCAGCCTCCTTAACTGAAATTAAATGAGCCATTATTCAGAGCTATACTGAACCTATAGAATAAGAAGTATTCTCAGTAACATATCATGGTTAGATTGAGTCCAACACCAAGAAAATCCTTCCTCATTTGCTGTTAAGGCACTTTACTGTTTGGGTTTTTTTCCTTTTGGTTACGAGAAGTGAAGATTTTTCTCTCTCATTTTGCATCAAAAATCTGTTTTGAGCAACAAAACAAAACAAAACAAAAAAAAAAAAAAAAAACCAAAACAAAAAACCCCAAAAAAACAAAAAAAACCACCCAAACAAAAAGTGCACAATTTCAGTGGGTTTTTTAATAGCCTTATATAGAAACTTATACAAGAGGAGAGCAAAAAATAATAAAATCCAGAGCCTGGAGACAACTGTGCCTAATTAATGATTGAAAGTTTGTTTCTTTGCAGCTAAAGGTGCTAAATCATCTGTGTGTGAATTTCTGTCTGCTTTTAGGTTTTACAAAAATTCTTGTTCTGAAGCAAATGAAATTACCAGAGAATTAGGGCCTCCCTTCTGTAATTATTTCATCTTACTCTAAGAGAGGACAAAACGGGTAATAAACATTAAGACATAACTTGAAATCTAACAAGCCTATATTCCTCTCCTTCTTCCCATTTTTGAGATCACAGTAATTCTTTGTCTTTAAATCCAGAACACTGTTCAAAGAGCTTCACTTAGTTGTTTGAACAGTTTGTGGCTTTGTTGATGCCTTCCTATTTGAAGACACTAATGATGAATACGAAAAGGCATTTTCTTTAAATGTTGAAGTGCTATTCTTTTTTTTTCCTTGGATATCATGTGTTACTTTATGTGGAACCTTTTTAGCTTTCTTTGTGACTATGGTTACACACAGAGAAGTAATATAATGACTAAACAATCTATCTGTTTTAGTTTCAGAGCTAGAAGTTGGCCAATTTACCTAACTTTTTGGTTTTCAACATAGATTTCCACTGCTTATGCCTTATATACAACCTAAACGCCTTTCTGGGATGGCACCCCTTGATATAAGTGATGGAGGGAAGGATTAGGAGATAGCAACAATCCAGAGATTTTGTTTAAGAGATCATGTAAACAAATAGATTTTGACCTTTGATCACATGTGCAAATAGCTAGTCTTCAAAGGACCTGTGCAAGAGTGTGTAACCCCAAAATAGTTATGGATTCCCGGAAAATTGTTCTCACTGACACTCCCTGGCCAAGTGAGGTTTTATGTTCTTCAACAGGTAAAAAATGCTGCAGGTGTGCCTTATTTCTGTGTGGGTTCATAAGCTTCTCTAAATGCACATGTCTAAATGATAAGCAAGTGTAGATAAGTGAAGTTGAAAGCTAGTAAAATAAGATACTGTCAGCTGAGAGCAAATGCAAAAGCAGTTTTATCTGCCCTCCTCAGCAGACTTCCTCAGAAATAAAGCAGAGTAAAGGATTCTACAGAATGAGCTGTTTTCCATGCGCCAAACCTCTGTATCAGAAATCCCCAAAAGAAGTTAAGGACAAATGACACTCTTACAGGAAGATTTCTTGAGTTATGTAAAATGGGAAAGCATGATGATGAAACCAAAACAACAAATAAATGCTTTCTTTTGTTTACATTTCAATTGCCTTGTCAAAAAGGAAATATATCCCTCCAAAAGTCAGCTGAGTTTATCAGCTTTGCAAAATGATGAATGAACGCCTTGTTCTTTATTATTGCTCAAGTCATTCCTGTTTATGCCAGTATTTCAAGGATTATGTTTTGATTGTTCTGAAGAAGTGAAAACACTTTCTTGCTGATGAATAAACACTGCCACTTTTAAATATTTGTATGCAAAATGTCTTTAAAGCCATTACGAAATGCTTTCCAAAAGCACTAAGAAGCTGTTTCCCAAAAAGAAAGTTTTTCTCTACATTTTCTTTCATGCTAAACAGTCCAAATGAAAAGCCTTTCAGAGTTAACTAGTTAAAGTAATACCAGTGTTTTAGTGTAATGAATAACTTTTTATAGAAGACAATTGCACACAGTTCAATATGCTAGTATTTCTATTTCTGTGCCCCACCAATGCCGGGATTCTAGGGTAGAATTTCTTTCTTTGAGAAAGCTGAAGCGATCAAAACCCTGATTAACCTCTGATATTCACGTGGTGCTCTTGATCTTGAGGGCCAAAGCAGTAACAAAGAGTTAATGGCAGCCATATGCTCAGGGTATTGTGGGTACTGTTGACCCAAATGTGAACTCCGCAAGCGAGTGCTGCTAACTCCTGTTTGTTTCAGGTTTGGTGTGGAGATTACTGATGAAGAGTTTGAGCTGCTACTTGACAGAATCCCCCTTGATGAAGATGGAAATGTCAGATACCCCCAGTTCATGCTCAGGTTTGATTCCTGGTATGCAGTGTATGCATTTTATTTCTCATTTGTGAGTAGAATTATTTTTAATCTAAAAGGCTCACATAACATTTCCAGACTGAATCTCTTTTCTTAACTGTGCTCCTTTATGATAAATTTCTTGTATAGAGTGTGCTGATTACATTTAAAATTAGCTGATGTCATGGGTGTATGCTGTTTGTAATTTAGTTACTCTTTACATGCTATTTATGTATTTTGGAAGAAAGACTTCAAAGTTACATAACAAACCTTTGTGCTTTCTGTATGCCGGGAAATATGTCAGACTTCTAAATAAAAGTTTATTATTTCCAGAAACTGGTAATAAATATACTCAGTATTTCTTTGAGAACTTGAAGCATTTGCAGGCCCTTTATATAGTCTGAAGTACTTCTGGGATACTGATATTGGTTAATAGAAGTTCTACTCACCCTCCAAAGCCTAGATGTGAATTAATTTAATTAAAAGAAATAAACACTGCACTAGATAAAGATATTCTATTATTTTCCAAAAATTAAAACTCAATCCCCAAAAACTGTCATGCCAGTAGCAGGGCAGAAGCCAGTGTCATTTCTGAGGTGAATGAAAGACTTGTGGAATCTGGAACTGGAGAAAGCCATTCCACCCATGAAATCCAGAGAAGTAAATTCCAGCATTTTCCCACATACTTGTATGTGCACGTAAGTGTTAGACTGCTTAGTTATTTATTTTGAGTTATTTAGCAGGTAAGGGTATATCTGGTTTGCATACACACAAGAAGGGTTAGGTAGAAGTCTGAGTTCACTGTACAGAAACTATGTGGGGTACCTTCCTGAACTTCAGGTAGCAAACCAACTAACTACTGCAGACCCGATGAGATTGCCTCTTCCTTTCCACTCCATTCAAACATCTTTCACTCTTTCTTTTCCTCTGTCCTTGTCTTCCTGCTTCCGGAAGCTTTGGGGCTGAATTCATCTGTCCATGCGTTTGCGCACAAGGTGGTTGGATATGACATTGGATTAATGAGATACATGTGACCTTCTGGATGGTATCTCCAAGGCAATCGCCAAACGTGTCCCAAATAACCCTTGGATATCTTTGGGTGGGCTCTTGTTTCTCACCTACTTTTATGCCAAAGCCTCCACTCCATTTCTTTCTTTTATAGCCCTCTGACTGGGTTGCAGTTATCATGGATTCAGTTGTGCATAAATTTCTGTGGCATGTCTTAGCTCCAGGAATAGTCTCTGATTGTCCTGTGGTAAGGGTGTAAAGAGGAGAGAGAGGATAAAGGCCATCTAGCAAAGCTCACCAACCTTTGAGAAACCAGAAGAATAAAAAATAGAACACACAGAGAGGTACAACACTGCACCCTACCTCCTTCCTCTTGCTGTGCACTCAGCTGTGCTCTATCTTAATTGCAGGAGAAAGAGATTAAACTGTTAGATTAAAAACTCAGAATAAGAGAGGAGGGGGTTTTTGAAACTAAAGTTACGACTTGGCTTTTGTCACAATAGAAAGAATAGAACCTGATCATTCAGTGGTGAAATGCTTTCTCTGCAGCCCTTTTTTTTGGCTGAAGTCAACCTTCAGAATTCAGTAAATCTTGCAATTTCAAAGACTATTATCAAGTTTACACCTGTTGTATAGAAGTCGTTAATGTTTATACAGGAATCTTTTGACCTTCAGTGGCATAATTCTGTACTTGAATGTGATCCAAACAAATAATTATATAGCACTATATATATCAACTCTTTTTCCCGAGGTTGAGTGGGAGAGAGTCCATGGGCCTCAAGGCATACCTTAGGTAACATTCCTTTATTTGCCTTCTCGTGAGAAGCAGAGGCCAGATGTTTCTCTTGGATTACTTGAATATTAATATGGGGTAGTTTTGTTTACTCTAGTGCAAAACTAGAGTGTAACTGGGAATGCAATGTAGGACTGATAACATTTTCTCTTTCATCAACCACTCCCACATCTTTCCTCCCATAAAACCAAATCTTGCTTGCAGGCATTGTCCCAGATTCCCAGCTGTATGTGATGGGTTGGCCCCAGCCAGCAGCCAAACTCTCACCCAACCACTCAGTCAGTGGGATGCCAGGAGAAAATAGGAGGAATAGGAAAGGGAAAGCCCGTGGGTTGAACTAAATATAGGGAGAACACTTACCAGTTTCAATTGTGGGTGAAACAAGCTTGGCTTGGGGAAACTTAATGTAATTTATTGCCAATTTATACATATACACATTACTAATTTAGGAAGAAAAAACCCAAACATTAAGATACATAGGGAAAGTACACTCTCCCCCACCTTTCCCGGGATCAATTTCACTCCTTTACTCCAGGTTCGTCTTTTTGCTACCACCACCAGTTACACTTAGTCCCTTCAGTAAGGAAGCCACTGGAGCAGTGTGTAGTGGGGAGGGGGTTATGCTTAGGATACAGTGTTTTCTCTCTGCTGTTCCTTCCATCTTGCTGTTTTCTTCTGTTCTGTCATAGGCCTTCCATGGGCTGCTGTCCCCTTCAGGGTAGAGGGGGGGCAGTTCTGGAAGGCAGTAGGGGAGGAATGTGTCTGCAGTAGCTGAGCTGATTTATGACCTGAAACTCTGTTGCTTAATGGGCTTAGAGGACCTGACCAGAGACAGCCACTGTGCACCCCTGCAGAGTTATCCGTGTGAGTGTGCCTGCCTACACATGGAGAGAGGGCTCCTTCTCAGTTGAGTTTTGGCATCTAGTTTACCTGGGGAAAAATCAAGAAACCTCCACCGGAATTAGTTAAGGCCACATCTAAATTACAGAGTTTGCATGAGTTTCAGTATGCCCTGGAGTCACAGCTCCAGCTTCTCCGTATCAAGGATGAGTCTGGAATATGTTGTAGTTCCTTTCTGGTCTTTCTGCTGACAGCACAGTGTGCAGGAAGAAGATGCATTGATAGGCCTGTTGACATATGATGTAACCTCAGTACACAGCCAGGCCAGGAGTCTGGACCTGCTCTTCGGTGTCTCAGTTTAGACATAATTTCAGAGTGTTTGTAACTTTCCTGGACCTTTCTCAAACATTTTCTCTTAGGAAAGAAAAAATCTTGTTTCTTCATTTTTTTTATACT
>VYZT01014102.1:43033-83175 GCA_013400735.1 Pomatostomus ruficeps | reverse complement strand
CCCCCTTGTCTTATCATTACATGTCCGTGTGTAAAGTTCCTCTCTAACTCCCTTGTATGCTCCCTTTAGGTACTGGAAGACTTCTATGAGGTGTCCTAGAGCCTTGTCTTCTCCAGACTCATTATTATGTTGAAGATATTACCCCAAACAAAGTGTTTGTTGCAATCAAATCCAGCGTTGAAATTTTCTTTGCTGTCAGCAGGCCTGCAGCCCAGCTTCTCTGTTTGCTGAACAAGCCTAGACAGGTCAAGGCAGATGCAACTAACTAGGATCCCTGGTTAGCCATCCAGTGCAGTACTCAGAGCATGTTAGGATTTGTGCTCTGCTCTTGAGAGGTAGCTCTCACCTAGATTTTGCACAATGTTGTCAGGTTTTGTATGACCAAAGCATTTTGTGTCTGGATGGGAACATCATCACTGAAAGGAGTAATTTATCCAGACTCTGACCTGCCCACACTAAATCCTGCATAAAAGCTTAGCTGTGGGTATGCATCCTTTCCAAAGCCTCTACGTAAGGCATTGCTGTGCTCTGCAGCAATAGCTCCCTTGAGGACTTCTCCTCTGTAGTGACATGTATTAGCTCAAGTAATATATTATTAAGCACTGCATCTTTTTATTGGTCCAGACAATGTGGTGACTTAAACTGTTAGCCTGGCTATTCAAACAGTCATTGCTGAACTGGAACTTCTGAGGGAAACGTGAGGAGGTCTCTTGGCGGATTGGCAGCGGTGGGAGCAAGCACAAGAGGGCAGGCAAAGGGCAGATGAATCCAAAAAGGGCATCATCCATGTCCGTAGCCAGTAGGAGTTTAAAAATCTCAGCTGATCAGGTCTCACTCAGTTAAATGGAAATGTAGTTTTACACAGTAAATAATTAATTCCATATGCTTCCTACTTCTTGTTCTTTTCTTTGCCTTAGCTAAATCACATCTCACTTTAAAAAGCAAACAGAGTAAAGCTAAATGTCAAAAGAGTTTATTTCCAGATGAGTGATACAATTATTAACAAGCAAGTAATCAAGCCATCAGATAATCTACAATTCAGAGCATACCTTTGACATTTTGACTAATAGTATAAAAAGTGCAATTAAATCAATGTACTTCCCTAATAGAGTTCTTGCTTCAAAATTCTGGGTGGCTAAAGTTAACTCATAATGATTTAATTAATAATTTTTTAAATTACTGATCACTGCTACCTGTTTCTGCAGAAAATAATCAATGCTCTTGAGTAAAACTGGCTATCTATCACAAAGATTCTCTTATCCTATTAATAAAACTTTTAATGGAAATTTGTATGCATTATAAATTTCAGAGGCAAAATTATATGAAGGTATAATCAAAAGAGATAACATATAGAGCCATTTTAAAAAAAATCTAGATGTTAAATAGCCTCAAGTATATTTTATTTTCAAGATAAACATAGGAATTTTTGTTTCAGGTCCATAAACACAATTTATATCTCTCCTTTATGTAGAGAAGTCACAAAATATAAATCACTGAGAAATAAATGTGTTTGGTAACATGCCTTGCCTTCATCAACCATAAAGATTAAATTAAATTGCAAATCTCCTGTAACATTAATGAAATTCAGATTTCACAATTATACATTGTCTTAAAATGTCAGATGATACAGTCCAATGGATTTGAATGCCCATTTCAGTTTCTGCTCTCCATATCCCCAGTTTTATTTTTCTATCATCTGGCAGTTGGACAAATTGGAACACTACAAAAGTACATCAGAAAAATGTGTCATTCATGTACAACTACTCTTATGCAGTATTGCTATAAGCCATGGGTCTAGTTAGTCAGGTGCAATCCACTGAAATCATAAATCAGACTCATTAATCCAGCATTTTAGAGTAAAATTGTTCAATAAAACAGCTGATTTTGAAATTATGAGCTGGTGTCTTCCTTCTCCACTAGAGCCGCACCAACTTACTGGAAATGGTTTAATCTTACTCTCTTGAGTAGCTGGGTACATTCAATCTTCCTGATGTTTCTCAAGTGAAGTTTCTCAGGGAAATTTTATTGTAAGTCTGAGTGGACTGATGGGGAATGGAAAACAACAGTAGAAAAAAGATAGCTATGAGACATGGTAATTTGAGAAAGTGAAGATATTTCAATGTTTTTCAAATACTGTAAACACACATAATTTCAAAATAAGTATGCCTAGAAACTACAATTAAACAAAACCAAAACATGATCAAGCCTGAAGTAGAGTCGAGTCTTTGCCTTCAATACTCTTTAGAACAGTTTGATAGTGTTACAATGACTGAAACTTGATTTTCCCAATGGAAGAATATGTCATCAGTAGACTGGTATGGCTCTTTGTACCCAACTATCTTTTTCTGCTGACAGCTCCTGGGTGCACTATCTTAATCCACTCCTCTCCCATTTAAGAGTTTTATCTGAAAAAAGAATCATAAATGCAGACTCAGGAATCCTATGAGACCAGGATAGGATTATTTGTTGAAAAATATTCAGGTTCTGCAGTATGTCATTTCTGTAGACAATGATAGAATTAATTATTGAGGCTGGTGACCAGGAAGCTGTGAGTAAACATTTGAAATGGACTTGGGCTGAGATTCCTGTCAGTGATCAATGTGCTGTTCATCACACTAGGGTAGAGCTGCCATTGCTGATGCTTTGCTCAGATGCTACAGTAATTACTATGCCACAGATAAGTTGCTTGATACAATAAACAAGGTGGTGAAGACACATTTTGATGAGTATAGTTGACATTTGCTTGTTAAAGGGAAAGGGGAATATCCTTACTGGAAAAGGAAACATTGCATATTCTTTTGAACCTTCCTCTAATAAAAGTTTAGTGAAAGACATTTTTTTTTGCCCTATGTTTTCCCTTGTTCTCTATTAGCATGTATTTCAGTAAGGATGTAGATAATACAGTATGGGTCTCTCATCAAAAAAGGAAATTATTTTAGCTGAAGCATCACCTCGATGCTGATGCTGTGGTTGATCTATGTGAAGATTCAGCAATTTTGGGGAAGAACTCCATTACAGTAAAGGGACACACAAACTCTGACACCACTAATAGCAGCCTGGAAGGGGATTCTGAGGACCCTAAAGAGGGTGTGTGATGTTGGCATGAGGTAGCACTGATGTGGAGGCCAGTAGGCCAAGGTAAAAGAAAGAAGTCTATTTGTTCTGCAGTGCTGACAGAGTGCTATAGATGATACAACAGTCCAGAATGCAACTTATAATTTAATGGCCTCCAAGACCATTTTGAATGGGTTTAGGAACCACTGCTATATCTTTGTAGTCCAAACATAGGTAGCCTAAAGTTATTTCAGCTCTCTGATGTGTGCTCAATTATTGCGTTCTTTATTATGCCAGTGAGTACACAATACGGATTGTCTCCTATTTTTCTGAGGGAAAAAGAAGAGCTAAATTTAAAGCAGACTGGCTATATTTCAATTATGGGCAGATTTCTTTTCAGCTGAAGCAAATCACTTTTCTGGACATGCCATCAGAGTCACAGATGACTGACCTTCAGGCTACAGTGCAGGAGATGTCGATTGTATTGAGCAGCTGATTGACTAGTTACGGATTTTTTCCCTGATTTTGCTTTTGCCAACAGCATATTTAATTTGGGTTTTAATCTTTTTATTCAATGCTCAGATGTCTTAGCAGTCCACTTGAAGAACTAACATATGAAACATACATATTTTATGTCTGTTTCTAATTAATCATCAGTGATTATGATGTGTAATTATCTATCCCATTTAATTCAGTATCAGTAATGGATGTATATTAAAGTTACTTCAGCCATCTGTATATTTTTCCTGCCAACTGCTATTCAGAGACCAGCTTTTGAAGGCATTTTTGAGCAGAGAAAGATGGCCATCTGCTAATCTTGACCATGCACATCTTTTAAGATATGTTGGTTTGATTATGTAATGGAATTATAAATAGGGAACCTGATATATGCAGTTGAAGGCTGTGTTATCAGTTTGTTGATCAATAAATACTTAGGTAATTTCTTACAATGTTCCTTTTCTAAATCTTGGAGATTTCCTGTTTCTTGTTTAGATATTTTTGAGGCTTCTGAAACTATTTACTATTCAAGGCAGGATATTTTAGAAAAACTATACTGTACCCTGGTAAAGGACAGCAATTATTCCTCTGTTTATTAATCTAATCCCTGTAACAGTTCATTATTTTCGATTTTTAAAATGCTGTATGTATTTGTGGCTAAGAGGATATTTCACACTATTTTCATTGCCCATTTAAGTAGTAACCAGTCAGCACATAAGGAGTTCACTTTGAGTCTATGTTAGATACCATTATTCATCTTTAGACCCCACCTTCCTCCTGAGCCTCGAAAGAGTCCATGTGATCAAGCCTCATAGGTAGTGATGGTACTACAAAAAAAGGTAGTGGGAACAATCTGTAATATCTTTTACCATTTCCTTGCACTGTGTGAACATTGTAGAAAAAAAAGCATGTCTCTTCTGTCAGAGGATGCAAATACAGTAAACTCTTTTTCTTCAAAACAATGCTAATCTGACCTTTTACAATTTCTTCTTTGCATTGTGAATCCTTTTCAGTCTTGTCCTTAAAGTCTCTTAACAGTTCAGGCAAGACCTACAACTTTTATTCATGGAAAACTCTTTACAAGGGGATTTAGTGCAGCATATAATGGATTCTCAGCCTGCTTTATTAGTTTTATTTTGGTTTTACATGAAATTAATTTATTTATCTATTCACGTACTGAAATCTGAACTTCAATTTTGAAGTTGAATTTTCACTGAAACTGAGTACAGTGGTCCTTTCTTCTTACTATACATTCTGATTAAATGTGGACTTTACACAGAAATATCTGCCTATTTCCACCTACTACAAAGAGCCAGAATTAAATGTATAAATAAAGTTTACTTGTAACCCACTTATAAATGTAGTAAAAATAGTTTCTTTCAAATAACTGATTCATCCTGGTAGAAAGAAAAATACAGAAAACATTCTTAAAGAAAGAATGGTTTTGAAAATTAAGAGTTAGCAAGATATTAAGTAATTTAAAAATGTTTATGCAAAGTGATTCTGTATTTCTGATTTAATTACTGGGGAGTGGTTGCATCAAAAAACACTCTTTTCTTTTGGCCAAAACTTTTTGTGGCAAAAGAATTGTTCATTAAAATATTTGACCCAAAATTTTTTCCTGCAGAAGTGAAAATTAATATTTAAAAAAAATCTTAGAGGTAACTATCACAGATACTTTAAGACCAGATTTCTGAAATATCATCCAATAATTGAAGAAGTTGCTCTTTGTTTTTAAAAAATGTGTTAATCAAATGTTAGTAAAATCCACATCTTGCAAGAGTCACAATCTCATGCAAGAGTTTTTCATTCAGGAAAGATAGAAAATTAGATAAAACTATGATCTCAAAACACTTTTGCTTGCTTTTTTATGTATAGGATGGGAATGTGAAATATTTTCTCTAATATTTGGATTTCTCTGATTTTATAACTAAATCAGCCTTATCAAGCAGCTGGAATTCTGCCAGATCAAGATTCTGCGCCAGCCCCTCCCAGTTCTCTGAGCAAACCTGGGTCTGGTACTTAATCATGGATTCATCCAGGATCCTTTCATCGCCATTTCACTCATGAACTATGTAAAGGACAACAGAGAAAAATGAATTCACCACCTGAAAAGTCTTTACTAAAAAGGCCCCTTGCTTCTTCCGAGTGCTATGAACTACAGCTGCTGTGAGAGCTATACTGTGTCCGTTTAATGTAATCACACATCACCGTGGTCTGACTTACAGTACACATCTCTTTTGTTAAAATCAGTGATTCAAACATAGGTTTCTGTGGATGATCATGCACATTAATTTTAACTATTTATCCTTTCTGTGGAAGCATAGTACTCTAATATATTCACTTTTTTTCTTTGTTTTTTGGCCTATAATTAAATGCTGTAATTTTGTAATTTTTATAAAGTGGGAAAATCACCAATAAAAAGATTTAAAAAATATGCGCTTGAGGGTAAAGGTTTGGACTGTTAATGGTACACAGTTATTTTTCTTTTTCCTTCCCAGTGTGTTACAATTTCAATGTTTTCCTTTCATTGGCTTTGACTAATCTTTTTATACTATAACATACATGGAGCTGTCGATGCAATCTAAAACAGCATGTGACAAGTAGCAAACAACTCATCTAATTTTAACCTTCCCTGCCTGCATACATGTTTTTTGTCCTTGTAGCATTAGAATTGCTCATCTGCCTGCAGCTGAGACCTAAATTAAGCACTGCAGTCACATAAATATGTAAGAAAGCATGTTCAGTTTTTAATGCTAAACTGAAAGAGTTTGGATGTGGGGGCAAAAATAGACTTGATAAAGCCTACATGGAAGTCTACAGCATGGTGAGACAAGAAGAATTCTCCTCCTCATTCAGTGTATTGTTCCTCAAACTGAGAGCATTTAAAGGAAGATTTGATTTCTAATGATATTTCTGTTCCCAGTTATGATATTCATGTTTCTATTGGGCTCTGCTCCTCAGTACAAATATTCTATCTGTTTTATAAGAATGCCTAAAATCATAGGTAAAATGCAATGTGAAGAAAAGCAAGGGATCCCTTTGGCAGTGTTGCCATGTTTTCAGGAAAATGCATGTAAAGGAAATCAGGAAGGGGGCATAGTAACGAATCTGAAGGGTATAAATGAGAAATGAAACAGTGAAGAAAGGACATCATTTTATAAGAAATATTTGTACTGGAAACATTGGCTTCTAGTTGCCAATTACTCTCTGGAAGTCAAATTATGAAAGAAAATCAAGACTAAACATGACAAAATTAAACTTTTAAATTATGAATAAAAAAAGCATAGTCTGGACATGAAAACTACCGATGTCTGAGAAATCAGAGGTCAGAGCCACAGAAGAATATCTATATACATGTATTTAATAATGCAGCTTTTAATAATATTTGATGTAGGATAGAGACATGATTCTAGTAAACATCTTCTGCACCTGCAGACTGGACTGGGACTTAGATGGAAAGACTATTAGCAGGTGGATCCAAACAGATTTAGGTAATGAGAAGCCCACTTTAGTCCACAAAAAATAACTACTGTAGGTGCCCTAAGAATAGTTCTGGTAAAAACAAACATGCCCAAAGACTTTAGGACAAAGAAAAGCATTGGTGGGGATTACCTACACCTTGATTTTAATCCTCCAAATTCTTCATTAGCTCCACTTTCAGCCCATAGGTGTTTATGTAGACCCTGAAAACAAGATTGAAAGAAACCAGCAAGCTAAGAAAGAGGCCACCTGGACTAGGAGCAGAGGTACCAAGACTAAGGAAAAACCACTGACAGTTCTTAGAAGGACTCTCAGATGGGTCATGCATTGAGACAGGTAGAGGACACCCTTGTGAGTCTTACTGATTTTTAAGTGTGGAGCACCACAAGGGGTTGTAGGAAGATCTTTAGGACAGAAATCTAGAACCTTACCCATGGATTCTATCAAAAAAGTTAGTCTTTTGAGCAGAAAACACACTGAAGTAAAGGGGGGCTTTAGATGGTACTGCTGAGTTTTCATTTGAAGCATCTAAAACCTATTTCTGTTTTAGATGCAACCCCCCGTTCCTTTGCTGCTCTGTGCTTCATGTAGTCATTTCAAGTTTTCTAAATGGCTTATTAATTTCTAGCAGTGCCTTGGAGCCAAAACAGCTGGTTCTTATAAATCAAAATTAGTATAAAATTGAAAGAACACTGTTAGGTCAATCACTTTACTTGTTTGCATACTTTAAACTGCAGGGACACATTGTGACTCTGATGGATCTGCTTATTTTAATATTGTGGGCTGCCTCGTAAAAACAACAAACCAAAACCCAAGCCACTTCTTCACTACCACTGGAACAGCCGGGAGCTTTTAAGACAGGAGAGGTTTTTTTTTACTTTCTTGAGACCTCTAATCTTCCCCTCACCATGTTTGGTTTACGTTAAATAGCCTTCACCCCATACCTGCAGGGCTGGCTCCTTCTGCTTCCATGGGAAGCTCATCCCAGGAAATAAATGATCATGGAATGACTCTCACTAAATATAGAGAAAATAATTTTCTATTGGTTCTTTATACTACTTTATACTATCTGTATCCAATGTGTGGTTTGCCAGAGCAGTGGAGGCTGGGAGGAAAGCCCTGAGCAGACGAGGCTGATGGTCATGCAAACTGGCATGAAAAAACCATACTGTCTGCTCTAGCAGTTCTCAGGTTTTATGCTGTCATTTTGGACCTGCTGCACATGTGATGCACATTATCACCCACAAGCTGGTGAGAACCCTTGTTTTTGTAATGCCTGATGGAGCTGAAGCAAGTGGAGTTAGTTACTCATGTCTTAAAATTAAACAAGTCTCAGCTTGATCTGGCCTCACTAGAGGAAAGAAGTCAGCTAAATACTGTCAACCACATTGAAGTAAATGCAAGTAAAAGGAGACTTCTTCCACTCATCTTCACAGTCAGAAATCTGGCATGGTATACACAACAATCATGCATAAAATTTTCAAGGTCATTTGTGCCCTTTTTTCTTATTTATCAGTATAAAAGATGCATTCTGATTACCAAAGATGTGTCCAATTTAGTTTTCTTTTTGGAAATCATGTTCAGTTTCTTTTAAAGGAGTTCATGTAACATCCATCAAAAGAATATCCACATTTGTCACGAAGACTTTAATGATACAGTGGAACCAACACATAGAATTTCTGGGGAGAACCAGAGCTCTCTTTAGGCACAAGGAGTATTTAGGTAATTTTCTCAGGTTATCACATGTTGTTTATCACTTTTAACCACATCTGAACAGTCAAGTGAAAACCCAGTAATCTCCAAAATTGTGACATAGATGGAAACAAGCACAAGAAGCGTCAGAGGTGAGTATAAGCACATGAACACTTTACAGAGGGCCTTGTCCAGTAGCACAGACCAAAAGCAATGATCCTTCTAGAAAAGGATGGCACCCTATCAGCAACTTTGTGTCTTCTCTTTGTTTGGAAGCTTCAAGTCAGTGGAACTCTCCTGCAAAAGAGCAGGGAGAAGGGATCCTTAAGAATAATGAGTACAGCCAGCTAACACAGAGAGCTAGCTCTACCGGAAACTTAAGGCATCCTAGCAAAGAAAACCTTTCAACTGACTTTGAGCAGGTTTTGAGTCCATAACTTGCTTAAACAGTCTGAAGCATAGAAAATACTGCTATTCACACTCAGCACTGGGTTCAGACTCTGGTTGCTACCTCCTCTATACCTTGACAGTGTAAGCGAATGTCCAGCACCAAAACTACAGCAGGATTTTAAATGCCATATGCAGCACCCTAACACCAATAGCCAGGGATTAAGGGATTATTCTTATTTTCTTTTTTTTTGTTTCATAATTGACATGTGTAGCAAAGAGTGTAATTTTATGGAATTCTTTATAAATTTATTTCCTGTTAAATAACTGATGAGTTTCAAGATTATATCTCCAGGGGCATTCGGTCAGTGTGCAAGTCAGTCTGCAAGGTAAACTGGGCCCTTGACTCTACTGCCATAGAGCACAGCATCATCCCAGCCAAGATGCTTCTCACCATCCTCACCCTTTCAACTGGATGAGCTAATTGAGCACATCATCATTCTGGCACTTTCTGGGATCAGCAGCTTTACTGTTCATGCATGTTCTTGGTCCTGCACAGGCACGGCAAGATCAGCCTTCCCTGGAAATGTCTGGCTCTCTGAGCAGTATGAAGCACCACTGAATCCAAGGTGAAAATCAGATGAGGGTTTTAGGAAGCAGGGATTGTCTCACTTCAGAGTAGCAGCAGAACCAAACGTCCAGCATGTGCTGGTGCAGGTTGAGGGTCCAGGCACTTGGGCTTCATGTGGCATCCTGGCATCTGCTTCTCATCTGCACCACCTCCTTCCCAGGTGACATGGACATGGTGCCAATGTCCCATTTTCAACCTCCAATGAGCAACATCAGCATAAGCTCTGCTGATCCGACCCTGGGAAGTTATGGATATAGGGTTCCCACTTCAATACTTGGAAGAAGAAGTGGAGTATTAATCCTGCAAGGAGGACAAGGAGGCTAGAAATCCACCTTACTTCTAGCTTTACACATCTTCAGGAAATCCAGATTCCTGCTGGAGCATATATACATTAATATTCATCCTGAGTTTCATAACATGAATGCAGATCCCCCCTCTGCTCCCAAAAGCATATGTGCACTTTGGCATTATTTAGCATCATGATTTCTGGAAAATAATTGTAGCATTGAACCTTCATGTCCTTGGCTCCTCCAGGAGAAGCCACAGCTTGGGCTTCTCACTCACTTTGAACACCCCCAGCTGTGTTCAAAGTGAGTGATCAGATCTGGGATGCATAATTTTGAGGAAGTAGAGAAAGATGTGGGTGAACATAGCTTACAGTTTTTGTAGTCTCAATAATCATAGATACAATAGACATCTAACAGTTCAGAAATAATTGCTTTATAAATTTCTTAAAAGTATATAGGAAAAATCTTGTCCTTATTGGTGGGTCTCAGATACTCACTGCACCTGAAAAACAGATACATTTTCTTTTTTCTTTTTTTAGATTTTCCTTTCAAAAACTCAGCCATTAATACATCTGATGATAATTCATTTCTAGCTCTGTGTTTTATACATCTTTGATCTTTACCAAAGCACATCCAGGGGTGAAATCTACCAATATTCATTTACTCAACAGTTTACATTTATGCCTTAAGACCTGCAATGGGAATCCAAATGAGGCATATTTAGGCAGGCTGGCAGTGACGCTCCCTTGATATAAGCACAGGGGATTCAGAAGTCTGACGGCTACATCCATATGTCTTTTAGCTCAGGCACAGACTTGCAGCTACAAGCTAATGTTGTGAAAGTATCTGGCTTTTGTAACATTTTGCAACCCACATATCCCATGTACCTTTCAAAGAAATTACATCTGACACATTCATAAATTGCTGTCAGTCCTGAGAGTGGGGTGGTTAGGCTGCATTGCTTCCTTTACACCTCCAGGACTGTCAGGGTTAGGGTCAAGGTGACACAGCAGAACCAAAAGCAGAATGCAAATCTGGCCATGGGCACTCAGGTGGGAGAGACAGTTTCTCTGTCATTCTCTCATCTCAGAGGTGGAGTAGTTCCAAACAGAAGCACTGAGTCACCACACATCACTTATGAAAAATTAATCCTCTCAGTTGCTGTCCTTATTAAATGCTACCTGTGTAGCTTTCACAGTGACCCATCCTCCTCTTGCTCAGTCTGTGAGATGTGAGGAGGTGATGGATGGCAGAATGCATGGTTAAAGAATTTTACTGTTCATGGGATAAAAAACCTTCATGTCATAAATACAGACAATAAGTGAGCTGAAAGACAATTATGTGTTACCTCATGATTCATATGATTTGGTTTCTATGGATTTTTCCAATCCTTGTAAGAAAATGCTTTGCAAATTTTTTTTATAACATTCTTTATGATTTTTTCATTTTACAAAGCAATAAATGAGAGGATGCAATTTGTGTTTGACTTATGATGTTGTAACAAAGCAAAAAATGTGCAGTATTCTACGAATCAGTGACTTAATAGCTTTTATAAGCACAACTCTTGTATCTGTATTATGGTGTATTAGAATGTATTAGATATATAAAACCACATTAGATGTATTAGAATACAACATGTAACAGAATAAAAGACTCACAAAAATAAAATTAAACAGGTGACTAATGAAGATAAAGCAGTTAAGCAATTTGAATTTTTATTCGTCAATAAAATAATTAAGATGACTACTGTAGAGGTGTGTTACTTGTTGGATGACTTACCATGCTCTTTTACTTACACAGGCTGATGGCATGTTACTTTACCTATACGTCTATACACAAGGGAAGCAGCAAAGACTCTTAGAGATTTGGTTGTAAGAAATAAATATGAGAAATCTAGGAAGAAGACAAATTTTAGATAGGTATTTTCATTTTTTGAGAATTATTGTTATTGATGGATCTGGAAAACAAAGGAGATATATTCTTGACTCACGCACACCAAAGCTCTTCAAAATAGCTACTGATAATATCTACATATTTTATAACTCAAAGGCTTGCACATAACAAGTTAATAGTTTGTTTTTGTCCAAAACTCCTGAGTATGTTTAAGCAAGGAATCTAGCCAGCATGACTGGGAGCCAGCTTGGTTGAAAGCAGAGCACATCACCGAGGTTAGTGTACATAAGGTGGAAGTGAGGCCAGGTTACATGGGAGGAGTGCAGAGGCATTGCCCAGGCATGCAGGGAAAAGACAGGTAGACAGTAACATGGGTGTAAAACTGAGCTCATGGAGTTTGTAGCAAAGTTGGTGTCTAGTTACAGACGATGTTCCCCAGCGACTGATGCTAGGGCCAAAACTGTTTAACACCGATGTCTATTGATGACCTGGATGATAGGGTGGAACACACACTCAACAAGTTGGCAGATCACACCAAGGTGGGAGGAACAGTCTGTGGGCTGGAGAACAGGGTTGCCTTGAAGATGAACATTGATAGGCTGGAGAAGACTTCATATACAGAAACCTTATGAAGTTCACCAAAGATAAATGCAGTGTCTTGCACCCAGGATGTGAAAATATTGTGCAATCTTGCGACTGGGTCACTGACTGAGTGGAAAGTAGGTTCACAGAAGGGGACCTCACAGACATGAGGTTGAGCTGGAGTCAGAAGTCAGCCCATGGGCTGAAGACATGCAGTGTGGCACTGGCCAGAGCATGGAGAGCAACTGTGGGAAAGGATCCTGCCACTCCTGATGCTGCTTCTGGGGCACCGTGTGTTCTGTTTTGCAGTTTTTACTTGCTTCAGCTTTCCCCTTTCTTTCTAATCTGTGTTAGAAGCACTAGGCAAGCCTTAAACATTGTGATTCATTTGACATACCTACTGGAAGTTTCCTGTTGGAAGTTAAAAATACATTAAAAACTACAGATTGTGAAGGTACCTGCTACTGGTCAAGAAACAGTCTGTAAAATCTGAGAGCTGCTGTTTCTCTGATTGATGGGAAGGATGGGAAACCTCTGCCTTTCCAGCATTAGCATGCATATGCTCTTTACCTCAAGAAGACAGGCTTCCTAATGTGTTTATGTTTTAAACATAAATTTATTGATTAAAAAGAAAAACAACCACTGTGAAGAAATCTGGCCGAGGAATGTAGGTGTATGTTTTTGCAGAACTGAAAGCAGCCTTGTGATGCAGCCATCCTATTCTGACACCAAGGGCAGCTCTCAGGGGATGGAGTGCTGGGGAGTCCCCAGGGGTCTGTCAGGAAAGGGTCGGGCAGGCAGGGCCCATCCCACTGCCCCAGCCATGTGCAGCAGGGAACCGAGGCAGCCCCAGCCCCGGACATCAGGCACCTCCACGCAGTTGTGCTGTGGCCAGGCCTGGATGTGAGTCCCAGCTCAGTAGGGCCCATGACCAGGCAGAACAGGGCTGTGGGGGCCTGGAGACCAGGCTGACCAGCATCACTTGCAGCGGGCAATGATAGATGGCTCCAGGGGGGTGACATGGGGTGCTGGGCAGGGAGACCCTGGGAGGTGAGCAGGGACAGTCAGGCCCATTACTGCTCTCAGGACCATGACTCTTTCCTTGCACCCATTTTCCATGTTTTAAAAGGTTGTTGAAGTTTTTTCTTCCTGTAAACTTTTTTTTCTGCTGGTAACATTTTGAATGCTTTTATCTCAAAACAAGCATTGACCACTGAAAATTTTCTGCCAAGGTTGTCTGTATAGTTTGTCTTCTCTTTCTTGGATGAAAACCTTATTTATTTAAATGCTTGAGACAGTATATCTCTTTTCAGATTACATGTGAAATGCTGTACATCTTGACACACTCTAGGTAGTAATTTTTTGGTACCCTTATTATCTGAGTGCATGTTATGTACTGTATAGCAAGGTGCTTTTTCTTTTTTTATAGCCACTCCCAATTAATATAAACACTCTAACACAAATAGCCACTAAAGAAAGTGGCTATTTGTGTTAGAGTGTTTATATTAATTGGGAAGTAAATTTGACCAGCTGTCATACACAAGCCTTTAGCTTATGCAACTCAAAAAGAAATGACTCACATGACACCCACTTTTCTAACAGAAAAAAGATTATGAAAACAAGATAATGCATTCTTGAATAGCTACTTAAAAGTCAGAAACTCTTCATTAATTTAGTGAGATGAAAGATTTTCATGAACAATTTTATTTAGATTTGTTTGAAACACATTTTGAACAGTGACAATATAAAAAGTTACTCTTTTGAATACAGTTTAAATGGAGAAGGTTTATTGAAAAATTTATCCTCATGACTTGTCTTAACTACCACTTTCAGAGATAATTTATACAGATAATTTATACAGATAATAAACAGTATACAGGTAATAAACTGCATCAATTATCTGTAATATAGCGAAGAGGATCTATCTTTTCACAATCCTTCTACACATATTTTCAGGTATTTCTGATATGTTCAAATTAGACTTCTCTTTTTATTAAGGGAAAAAAGAGATCAGAAGTCTAGAGGAGCCAATAAATGGATTTCTGTCCCACCCTCAGCTATACAGCTTTTATCTCCGTCTCTGTATGAGACCAAGATTTTAGGCTCCTCCAAGAAGAGACACACTTGCAAAGCAACCAGCAGCAGCATAAACTTTCTACAGAGAGGTAAGAAAACCTAATCATACACAATTCTTAATGAATTGTTTTATTTTGCATTTTTTTTATTGCCAGATTCTCAAAATCTCAAATCAACACTCCTCAAGCAAAGATTGCGAAGTCAGATTTACTTCCAAAATAAGAACAGCCATTTTATTTTAGCTAATGACTGAAAGAATTAATTTTTCTTTCAGAGTTATAATGGAAATCTATTACCCAAAGATGCATTTAATCACTTAGATACTAAAAGACAAAAATCTTACTACATGTGTTTTATTTCCAATAGGTTATGTATTTGGTGATTAAGTAATTTTTTTATTTAAATGATTGTGTCAAGGTGTATGCATTTCTATGAATTTCATGCATTTTAAAAAGAAAAATGGGAGCTACCACAATAAACGCATGTAGGAGGAACCTGGCTGTCTGTCAATTCTGGTTTAAATAGCCAACAGGAATGTCAGACTCCTGAGAGAGAAAGGAACAGATGCTGAAAATCCACAAAAATCTGGTCTACAGTGACAGACTCCATCCTGGCTCACAGGAACATTACAAGAGCAGCAACAGGCCAAGGAAGAAGTGCAGCACTCTCCCGCCTGGGAATGAGACTTCACTCTCTTTGAACTACATCAGGTTTGAGCCTCTGCTGCAAGGGGATGTGCCTGGAATTACTTGATTCATTAGGCAGTGCTGACAGAACACTTCAACACCTTGAACTCTCCTGAGGGCTACCAGCTCCCAAAAGTGCACGTCATTTCATCCCTCACTGTGTTAGGACGAATCTCCTAAAGAAATGTGGCTGTACTCCCAGTTAACTTAGGTAACTTAGTTAACTCTGTGCTTTATTTGTTTGCTGTGCAAAGCAAAGGAGGAATTTTCAACCAAGGCAGTGAATACAAATAATAACTGGTGTAGTGTGGAACATTGCATTGAATGAACTTGTGCATCCTGACTGTGACTCGTAGCCAGCCCTCTCATATGTCATGCATAAATGATCTTTTCACAGTTTTGCAAAGTCACCATGCAAAGGAGAGCAAGAAAATGTGAGCAGATAGGTTTTTGCATGAAGATTATCATGCCCAGAATGGACAGGGTCTCTCCAGAGCCAAAGACAGGCCAAGCTTTGCATAGAGCTGCACTGTCTGACCTTTTCACTTCTGTTTCTGCTTGTTCCCACAGTACATGTTCCTTCTATAGCTGGCAGCAAGTATCAGAGACAGACCTAGCAGGACAGGTTACTTCTAATGAAGCTAATTTATCAGGCTGTACACCAAAAAGCAGGTAACCCGTTATACTTTTAAGATTTTCTTCATATCCAGACAGAAGGGGAAATGTTTTCTTTTAAAATAAACACTGGCGGTTTGAGCTCATTGTGTGGCCCTCGGCCTTGCCCAACATTGTGAAGCGGCACCTCCCTTCTCCCCACCCCAGGTGATTGCTTCTGTATCACTCCTTGGCAATACCTGTGCCAGCTAGGAGCTCGTCTCCTTGTCTGCATGACTCAGCAGTAATTACTCTGAATTCTGATACGGGGCTTTGGCACATGAATGAATCATGACTTCATAGATGAGTTGTCTGTTTCTTACATATGGCTTTCGTGAGCCATTGTTTCCTGTTGTCCTAGATTTCTAAATGCATCTCCCTTCACCCACACAAACCTGCCATTGCTATCAACACAACTGTCCTACTTCACATTGGTTGCTTCCTGCACACCCACGCAGGCACACCTATTCCTGTGCACGCATTTGTGAATGATGTGGTGTGGCCTGGCAGCCTGATAGAGACAGAGGAAGTGTGGACATCATGGAAGAACTAAAAATGCTGGCCGTGTAGGGATGGGGAGTTATGCTCACCTCCTTCATATGCGTATCTTTGCACACCTGCTTTTCTGTGTTGTATTTTCTTAAGCAGTCTCTTGCACAGAACAGAGTATTTTAAAGAGATAAGAAAAATGCTGATATAACAAGGTTTCTGTACTTTGTTTGCTTCAATGTAATGACTGAACAGGAACATCCACATTGAGGCAGTTCTAAAGTAATAGTTCAGGGCAGAAAGATCTTTTCTCTTGGGGAAACAAAGCTCATCTTTTGACTTTTACAGCACATTAAAAGAGTGTTGTAGTGTTATTGCCTCAGTTTTTCATATGGAATATATCCTTAAATGTCTTTCATATGTTCCATATCCAAAAAGACTTGTGCAAGTGTTCAGAAAATAACAACTGACTGCATGCAAGTATCACATTAACAGTAAAAACTAGACAATGGTTATGTCCATATTGTCCCTTAAGAAGAGAAAAATACTTGAAAGGTGATGCAGAAAGTCCTGGCTCAGGTGCATCCATCGTCAGTCATCCCTTGCCACACCCACTATGAAGTCCTTATAGAAGAAAGGTCATTGTGCCTACCCACATATCTACTAGCCACATGCCACTAAGTCTGCAGCAACTGGAGACTAACAACAGGGAATTTTTCCTGGCAGAGGGAGAAGTGGCCATGCTGACATGTCAGGGAGAAGGGTCCTTGGGCTTTTTCTAAACTCGATAAAGTGGGACTCACTTCTCCATTTCTCTGCTTCTGCTTTCTCAACGGCATCACCTTCAAGTGCAGCTGAAGGAGAAGGAGGGGAGAGCAGCTTTCATGAGGCTGTAGTCACTTGTCAGGCAGGTTAGATGTAGACTATGGGCTCTGCCAAACACTTCTGAGGGGTCTCATTGGTTCTCCCTGACTAACTATAATGACGAACTTTTAAAATATGGAAAATGTTTATGAAGGGGGTAAGAAGGTGCTACCAGATTTTGTGGGGTAAAAGGTGTAGCCTGTGTATGCATTTTAAGTTAAAAGGACTTAGCCAAATTTTGGACTGACACAGCAGAGTTAGGTAAGTGACTGAATATTTTTTCCAGTTTCCAGGTACCAACAAAGATCCTCAAGAGGAAGGAAGGTGGGAGAATCCCCACAACTTGCAGTTGTCAAGTAACCTATCCTTAACAGTCTACTTCTTCATGTCTCTTCTTATTCATGTCCTTTAGAACTTAAATTTTTCAATTCTTATTCATATGGAAGTCTTTTCTTGAGTCTAATTACTTTTGTCACTTTTCTTTGAACTCTTTTCATTTTTTGATTAAAATGCAGCCTGTCATTTTGTGCAGAAAGATAACTTTATATTACTGACAGTGTGCAGTTGTTGCTATGAGGTTGACAAAAAAAAAAAAGTAGGTCAATAATTATTTAAATGAGAAGACAGGTTTCTCTATGTAGCAGTTTTATTTCAATACACTGCCAAATAAAATGGTAATTTACCACTGTATAAGACATGCTAAAAATTTCAGCTACAAATTCTGTAATAATTTGGTCAGCAATTTCAAGAAGTCTGCCTTCCAGACCCAATGCCTCAGAATGTATTTCTCAGATTAACCAATCTCTCATTATTATGGATAAATTCAGAAATTAGATACTTAAAAAGCAAACTTGGGGGGAAAATTTTTTTTTTTGAAGATAAGTATGCTGTGAATTTTCTCATCTCAGTTTATAGAAAATTATTGCAACTTCTTGGCTTAGGTAAAAACTGATGCCATTTATTACAGCAGTAACAGGATCGTTAGCTCAATAACCACTTGTTTTCTAACATCTTTGTGCTGAGTATCCTTTTTGGCTCAAGCAGGTAATCCCACCCTTCCTCTGAGTGAGAAAACTGGATTAAATCTGTGGGAATCATCTATCCAAAGCATACTATGGAATATGAGCAAACACGACAACAGATCTGCCACAATGCCTCCAGCAGGGGCACTGGGCATCTGCTCGCAGTTCCAGGGGCTGGCCGGGCTGCTCTGAGGGCATGGGAGAGCTGGCAAAGGTCCAGCAGGGTTTCACCTAGTCCATTGATGGTACAGGTGCACTGGGGAAGGAGAGATGAGCGGAGGGGCTTCCCAGATGTTTTATTCGGGCACCAGGATCATGCCAGGGAAGCGCTGGCACGGGGAGTTACAGTTACATATATATCAACATGAAGGGGCAGGGGAGGGTACAAACATCCTATGAGGTAGGGGTGCGGGATTTGAATTTGGCGGGCTTTGTATAGGATTGTGAAATACAGAGCCCTCCAGGGGGGAAACCAGATACCGAGGGGGAGAGGGGGGAGACAGCAGTGCCTCGCTGAAACCTAGCCATAGCACACCGCAACACAGATCTTTCAACAGCCTGCTACGAGTGCCAGCATCAAGATTATGAATGCCAGCTTCACAGAGAACAAGTTTGGTAATAGTGGGAAATGACTCCAAGTCTTTTCCAATAAACCAGCCATTTTTCAGTTTTTCCCTGTTTACCTTGTGATTTACATGAAAATCCATCTCAGTATGAAAAAAAATATGTCCCTTCATTCTTTGCACAGGCTCCAAAGTTCAAGTTCCCAGTCAACAGAGGCTCCTTCTTTGTAGTGAATTCTCAGGACTTGCAATGAGCTGACGATAAAAGGTTGTGTTTGTCAAAAATTAGTATGCATGGCAGTGCTTGGCATGTATTTTCCCTGACTGGCCGCATAAATTTCTAAACATTTCTGAAGGATAATATATAGGATCTGGAATGCCAACCAAATCTCAATTCTAAAAACAGGGAGAAATGTTCTACCAAAGATAAGGAGAGTACAGCTCCAGTGGATGACCTCAATAACAACAGTATCATGTGATATCCTACCTTAAAGGAAAGGAAGAAAATATCAGTGCCATGAGTTGTTCATGTAAAATATTGGTATAATAAAGGAAACTTTGGAATGTTACTGAGTTGCACGGTTAAAAGAGGATCCATCAAGAGTAGACTGGTTGGCAATCTTTAGGACAGATCCTGTATTTATGAATATTATACTGTGCAAAAGCTGTGTAAAAGGAGATTTGGATCTAAATCCCCCTCAGTTATATTTTTAAAAACACAATATTGTACTTAAAGGAAATGTTTTTTATAGCAGAACTATGATTATGACAATATAGAAATAATACAACATAACAACAATACCAGTATGTCACATTCTAAGATTTGATGTGTAGTTTTCAGAAAAACACAAAAATCAGGATTTCTGACATACTCTGAAAATCTTCTTTTTACTTTGTGAATTTAAAAGTTCAGCTCCTTTATCCCTGCAATAAACTAAGAGAATGAGAGGCTTGGAGTGTGTCTCTGTATGTGTGTGGTTACCACAGAGGGTAAGGCTATGCTATCTCATTGCACTGATTTTAAGGCTTTATAAGTTGATTGCAGTGCTACAAACAAAATATCCGAAATACAACTGTATGCCATATAAACAAAGAGGAGCTAGCATATGGACTCTAGTCTATCTTCCATATACTTCCACGTTTTGAGTATTACAGATGTGTATGTTTTGTGTATCTCAGTGTTCATATAAACCTCTTGAGCTGTTCAAAACTAATATGACTTTGAGGAAAAGTTCTGCAGGCCACACAAATGCCTAAGACTTGAGCAGTTTTGAAAACTCAATGTGGTAATGGTTTAATTTTCAGCCAGAAAGCTTTATAGATGTGCAGAGATTTTAAGTATCTCTAGAGAAACCTGAAATGCGAACTGGATTGAACAGATATCAAGCTCTATTTGAGACCGCAAAGGCATTAAATGCAATATTTCAACAGCCTGCAGAGTAAGTGGAGCCTACATCATATTGTTTAATATCTTACAAGGGATGGGTGTATCACACTTTTTGTTAATCTTTTTAGTAATAGACATATTCTACATTCTAAATTTTATTGCATACTTGTAGCTGTTCTCATCTTGATATTTTCTGGCATTAAAGTGTGTGTATAGCAAAACAAGCACTGCAAAGACATATTGCCTTCAAAAGGATACAATGTGTGGATTTTATAATATTGATACACTATTTCCTTACTATGTAAATGAAGAGTTTGACTGAAAAAGTTCAATATTTCATGATATTTGAAACCGGTGAGAGGAAATCAAAAGTTAGAATCGGGACTACTAAAATATGACCTATTTCTTAATGATTTTTTTATAATTTATTATTTAAGGTTTTAAAGGGTAAGAAGCAGTCTCAGGGGGGTGACGAGATGGTAGCAACCTCGCGCCGAGTGGTGGGATGCGCCCCTTGAGCTGGTCCTAACAATGGGATGAGGGGTAGGTGAGGGGGGGCGGGAAGAGAGGTAGAACGGGGGATGGGGACCTCTCACCGAGCTTGGGAAAGGTTATTTCCCATAGCTCTGTCTCTTTCCCCACTGGAGTGAAAAAAAAGTAAAACAAAACAAAAACCCGGGTGTCTTCCCCTGCTTCAGACCCACCTTCCAATGCAGGGATCCAGGAGCCGCTCACACTGCGTGCTGAGCGCTCCAGGGGTTGTACTCACACAGAGGCGACCTTCCCAGTCACAGGAATATTCCAGAAAAAAAAAAATCCAGGGGGGCCCTTCCTCTTGTCTGAAGCAGGTTCCAAGAGATTGCAGGCATTCCAGGGAGGTGTCAGAAGCTGCACGGTTTGCCGCTGCACGACTTCACGTGTGCAGCAGGCTGGCGGTTGCGCTTGGTGGGGGCCGAAGTGGCTCCAGCGGCTCACGGTTCACGGCCACAGCTCGCGACTGTGTGGAGCGGAGCCACTTTTCGGTGGCACCAGAGCAGGGCCAGAGCGGCCGGCTCAGCGGACTGCAGCAGCGCTGCATGCAGTGGGTCCAGCGGCTCTGCACAGTGCTCGCGGCTGGGCCGGGGCCAGGGCCAGTGGGGCTGGGGCCACGTTCACAGGCACGTTGAATGGAGCTGTTTCTTGGCAGCGGTGACTCCCAGTGGGGGTGGCATGGCCGTCAGGGAGCGCCTTCAGTCTCTGCCAATGTGGGCGGTGGTGGAGGGGTCCAGATGCCTCCCGTTGTGGCGCCAAATGCCGCAATACCATCTGCAAAGGTACCGGGCAGCTGCCCACGGTTTCAGAGGCTGACCAAGCTGCTTCGGGTGCTGGAGGGCTGGTGAAGGTCTTGCAGGGGTTTGCCTAACCCACTGGTGGTCCAAGGTGCCGAGGAAGGAGGGACGAGGCAGAGGGGCTTCCCAGGGTAGTTTATTTGGGCACGGGTTCGTGCTGGGGAAGCACAGGCATGGCATTTCACAGTTACATATATACCATTGCAAGGGGGCAAGGGGGGACACAAAACATCCTATGGTGTAGGAATGCAGGGTTTGAATTTGGCGGGCTTGCAGCAGATTAGGGAATACAGAACCTTCCAGGGGAAGAAACCAAATACTGGGGGAGGAAGGGGGGAGACGGCAGTTCCTGGCCATGGGCGAAACAGAAACCTGGTCATAGCACACCGCAACAAGTGAGCACTGTATGAACCACTTATTTGCCAGTTTTCTTGACAAGGTAGAAGTAGAGACCTGTTTTTCCCATGGGCTGAACTTACAACATATGCAACAGCATGGAAATGTCAACTCATGGTATTCTTTCATTGTATGTACTAAAACTAAACAGGAATTGGTCGGTCTCTGTGCACTCCTTTGAACTCAGCATTGTTAATAACACTGTTTTGTAGCACTTCTTTAGCTACCAAAACTTACTTTTTAATCACAAAACCAGAGTATGACAAAACAGACTTCATAATACCGAATACATACTTCCCAAGCATATCTTTTCTTGTAAACATATAATTAGTTTTCTTTCATAAAACAGAAGATATTTATCAGCTGGGCTGTGCATTCAGTGATAATCTGAGAAACTGGAGTATGAAGCAGCTGCAGAGTATTGTATGACAGCTGCCACAAAAGCAACCTGAACTCTGGATTGGGCTTTTCCATCTGCACCCTGCAGCAGCTGGCTTTTGCTCCATGGTTTCCCTTAAAATACCCAGCTATAGCTGTGCTGTATATTCTGCATCCTGTGATCACTGTGCTTTTCTTTCCTTGTCTTTATCTTAAAAATCTATTCCCAATAAGCAATTTGAAACCCACCAGGAGTGTGGCCGTCATGTTACATGTGAGGCAGTGTGCAGGAGATGGAGGAGAAAAAGTGGCTGTTTGGCAACACTAAGCTTAGCCCTGGAGGAAGTGGGCAGATTCAGAATTCTTATATTAGATGCCCTTTCATCTGTTGACATAAGGAAAGATCTTATCCATTCTTATTGTTTTATTTAATTAATTGCTATTGATGGATAATTCTTTCTTTCTGAGCTGCACAGAGACTGAAATAAGAAGGAAAGCAAAAAAAGAAGCTTGGAGGAATACTGCTAATGAAAGCTGTTGCAAATTCTACCTTCACACAATGTACAGGTGTTCAGTGTCAATACCCACATTTTCTTTGTCCTTTTCAACATTTACTTGCATCCTCTAAACTAGTGGATTGGATGATATGAAAGGCAAAGACATCTATTAAACAATTACTTATCCCATACCATGTATTTATGAGTAATACATTCTGTGATCATCAGGTGGCTAAAGGTTTCTATCCCACTCTGGTAAGCAATGAGCTTGACTCTATCATCACCTTCATCACCTTTTAACTAGAGTAGTGCTTATGACAGGAGGCTGCACTTAGTTATCTCTAATATAATCCTTATATTCTAAGGATTGCATTGTTGAAAAACAACAACAAGAAGAGCCTATGGCAGTGCATTATAGGCGACCCTGGTTGGCCGTTTTTTACCAAATGCCATCATCATGCGAACTACCTTAGGAAAAACTCCTATTTTCTTAAATTTTTACAAAAAATAGTCAAGAGCCAGAGAAACCATTTGATTAAAGGATAAATCCTACAAACAGAGGAACTTTGCGAAAATATCCTGCTATTTCCACAATTTTCAGTTCCTTTTCCATGAAGTAAATGGAAGGATGTTTCAGTTCCTGAGGCTGACTTTTTAAAAAGAGAATTAATGGACAGAAAGATAAATATAGGGGAAAAAAAGATGAGGAAATAGGCAGAGGAGAGGCAAGTAACAAGGGACTAACAATGTTGAGGACAGCTGAACTGAAGTGGTTTGAAGAAAAATGTGAAGAAAGTATCTGGAAAGCTTTATAGTTAACAGTCAGCATAAATTAAAATAGAAACAGTGAAAATCAAAAAGATTGAATGCCATTCCCAGTGTCTGTCATGAAGGAGGCTGCTCTTTGTATTTACCCACACATGGCTGAAATTCTCTTGTCTGTGGACACTGCCTTTTTTGCAATAGAAGCCCATGCCCTTGTGGCACATAACCTCCTGCCCCAGAGCTGGGGGTGCCTGCTGGGTAGGACTGTCTGCTCCTGCCTAGACCCAGTTGTTCCCATGGTGCTTTCAGGTCAAGGTCAATGTTGAGGCTGCAGGAAGGCCAAAATCCATGATAGAAGGAAGGGGACAATCATGAGGACAAGGCTGTGAGGCTGTGCAGTAAGACTGTGTAGAAAAGGTAGAGAAAAAATGTAAAGTTAGAATGTGGATTAAGAGATATCTCTCTTTAAGCATCTATGATCCCGTGTGACACATCAGAGCTGCTGAGAATGTAGTTTGCAGTGTAAGACAATAGCACATAAACAAATGCCTGTGTTTAAAAGTAATCTAAACCCATATAGTTCCTGAGGACATAATTAACTGATTTTGTGTATGTAATTTACTTGCTTTTGAT
Organism: Pomatostomus ruficeps; assembly: GCA_013400735.1. Taxonomy (NCBI): domain Eukaryota; kingdom Metazoa; phylum Chordata; class Aves; order Passeriformes; family Timaliidae; genus Pomatostomus; species Pomatostomus ruficeps. Next base: position 58,930 of record VYZT01014102.1, on the reverse strand, counting down.
GTATGTGAAACACCAGTGAATGTTTGAAATCACTCCTGTAGAAGATACAAACTGCTCTTACCATCTCATAGTTTCTCACGTCTACTTAACAGATACACAGGCTATAGGAATTATGAGTTGCTACAAAGGAGCTGCCCTGGTCTTTTGGCAAACCTTGAACACACAATAACAATCAAAATGTTTGCTTCATCTAATCCGGTGTCTCACGTCTCAATCCATGGAGTCTATTCACTGTGAGAAGTCACAATTGAACTTTATCAGCCTTACTCTACTTGACAGGAGTGGTTTTGCTTCTCAGAGACAGGTAGGCTGAGTTTTGCTTGAGGTAGGTTTAATCACAAGATTACAAAAATTTTTAAGGAGAAAGATCAGAATGTGTTTTAACTGAACAGCTCAGCACTGAAATCTATGTCATATTTTTACTTGTAAGATTTGTTCAAGATTTAAATAATTTTTTTCCTTGCATATTGTAATGTGTCAGTGTACCATTCAGTAACTTGTTATAAGTTTTAAGCTTTGCCACTCTTGCCTTGGGTTTTTTTTTCAGTATTATGTTTGCAAATCACCTACACATTTACTCAATTACAACCTTTAAGTATTACTGTTACAAATATCCTTCTAGTAGCAGTTTTAGAGTAGTGCTGATCCTCCCAGATAGGCTTTGGACACCCATGAGCAATTCCTGCCTCTGGGACCTGAAGTCTTCAACAGGCATGATGGAGAGAAGATGAGAAAACCATTTGCAACATACAAATGGAAGTATGTTGATGTGAATAAAATATGTAGTGTTGACACTTCAGATCTTTTTGGGTCCTTTTTCAGGTACAGAAATTTTAACATACTGTAGAGGTTTGAGCCAAGGGTAGAAGATTTAGTATAAAAATAAGAAACAGTTTTATTTTTGCATGAAGAAGGATAAAAGGAAAGGACAAAGGAGGAATGAGAGAGTATGAGGATGTCAGAGTGATGAAAGACTTAACAGAGAGGGAGGTAGAGAAAAATATCTACAATCTAGACTGGATGTAAAGTCTTGAAACTTTGCACACCATGTAATCACTGGTGTGCAAACCACGTGCCGCAATGCCTCTGGTGGGGCGCTGAGCGTCCACTTGCCATTTCAGGGGCTGCCGGGCTGCTCTGAAGGCACGGGAGGGCTGGTGAAGTTCCTGCAAGGTTTCACCCAACCCACCGATGGTCCAGGGGCGCCAAAGAAGGAGAGACAAGCGGTGGGGCTTTCCCAGATGGTTTATTTGACACAGGGGTTGTACCAGGGAAGCCTGGCACGGGGGGTTACAGTTACGTAAATACAGACATGAGGGGGGCGGGGGAGGGTACAACATCCAATACGGGAGGAGTGCTAGGTGTGAATTTGGTGGGCTTTTTATAGGATTGCATAATACAGAGCTCTCCGGGGAGAGAAACCAGATACCGAGGGGGGGAGGGGAGGGCAGTGCCCGGCCATGAGAAAAACATAAATCTGGCCAATAGCACATCGCAACACACGTGCAAGAGCTCTTGCAGCAAAAGTGGTGAGTGGAAGTTTGCTAGTGTAGAGTGAAGGATTGTATGGAAGTTGCTGCATTTGGGGTGTGTGAGAAGCTGCTTGCCTCCTCTGGCATGCTCTGGTTGTGCAGCCTTACCGTCCTTCACACCTGGCCTGCCCTGGAGTAGTCAGCCCAACTTTCCTACCTTTGCTTGGAATGAGCATCACAAGCGCTGCAGGCTGACATGCTGAGATTTAGAAGCCCTGTGATGGCATCCTGTGGTTGCAGTTATTAAATACTATCTGGCATATAACTGTTTCTGGATCAAAGGATTGCTCAGATGTTTGAGGGTTCAATAGCATCTACCCAGACAGTGAAAAAATACCTGAATCTAAGTAGCTGAGCATATGGCTGAAGACACTAAGGGCAAAAATGTATGCTAACATTCAAATTGGTATTGACAGCAGCATAGCTGCTTGTCAAAAGATAAGGAGATACAGATTATGTCCTCCAAATGGATTAACTTTGGTCCCAGTTCAGCAAAAACTGTCTGATACAGCAGCTACAGTTAATGCAGCATGATAATATGATTTCCATTGACATCTTCCTTCTCTCCATTCCCTCCTCTAGCAACGTGATTTCAACTAAACAAAACAAAAAAACCAACCACACAAACAAAGAAAGCCCTCAAATCCCCCCCAAAATTCCAAGACCCACAGAGAAAAAATTATGAAACCATTAAGAAAAAGATTAGGAAAGTTAATAAAACAGCTGTCACAGAGCAAATACTGCATGCATTTTCTTTTTCAACTTCATCCTTTTGGACCAAACAAAAATTTATGGGATAGGAACTTTTCTCTTCCTTACCTGTCACTTTTCTTTTGCATCATGAGTCCAGATGCTGTCTGAGGCACAGATACATGAGAAAAGACAAGAACAATGTTCACACCCCTTAAAAAGAGTTTTATGTCCATGAGCTACTAGGATACCTCCTGACACATTCTTCACTGTTTTTCTTAACTTTAAAAATCTTTCAAACTATTCAGGAAGACAGTGTCTTCAGCACAGAGAAATTGCATCTTCCTAGAATTATTCAGCAAGTCAGCTTCTTCATATCCTACATGGGCGTGATATGAGTACAAAAATTTAATTTCTCTGAACTATAGTCTTCAGGACTCTGGGCTTCTGTATTGGTTTTATTGTTAATGCACTGCCTGATCTTTGGTACACTAGTTTCCCTAAGTTTTTTCACCTGTAAAACCAAAATGAAATACACCTCCCTGTTATAGTATTATGCTGTTATGGTTTGTTTTAACTCGGAACATCCCTTCATGGTCTTGGATGGATTTTGTTGGGATTGTGCTATACATTGCTGCTTTTGTCAAAGGATTTACTGAGGTCACCCTCCTTTACTGGAAAGTTAATAGCAAAGAAATAAACTGTTACCCTTGTTTAAGTCAGGATTCAGGCCTCTGCATGTTAGTCACTGTCCTCTTTTAAAAAGAACTTCATAACATTTATACATATATTATGCATTGTGCTTTTTCAGCTGGATGATTGAATTTGTAGCATTATGTGAAGAGGACCTTTAATCAAGTCCAATATCTAAAAGGACACAGACTATGTTTAGCATCTCAAAATGCTCTTCTTTCATCTCTGGGGTAGAGAATGGAATTAAGGTTTTAATTATAAGAAAGAGATTATGATATTGATGTGTGTTCTGTTTTTATTGTATTTGATGTCATCATCAGCCAATGGACTGAAAAACAGCTGTATAAACACATCCCATATGCAGGATACCAAATGCTTTCAGAATAGTGAGCTCATTTTCAAATCAGGTGGGATGTATATTAAAATTGCTAAAGACTTTACTTTTCCATTTTTCATGACCCTTGTCCATTAACATAAAGGTGAACACAGTGGTTTCATATTCTGCAGCAGATGTTCCCTTGCAGATGATTTGTTTTGTTGCATTTTATTGTTGAAACAGAAGGTGGAAGTGATGTTGTAATGCCATTAGTTAAAAGCTGGTAAGCATACATTTTAGAAAGGCCCTGGGGAGTTTAGTAAGCAAGAAATCAATAAGGAAGTATCTTATCAGGAAGAGAAAATCTTCTGAAATTGATAGAGGATTATCTTGTGTTGTTTCTTAATGGACTCTAGTGAGTTCTGCATCACAGATATTTATTTTATATAAAAAAGATTTACAACCATTCTGATTAAAATTCATACAATAGCTTACAAAGTAATGCAAGCTGGGATCAAAACCATAGAAAACAAAGAAAAAAGTCTTCATTTTTTATTTGAGCCATAATATTTATATTCATTACAATAATGCTTAGTATAGACACTGTTTTATCTGCTTGCAATGCTATACAAATACTTTAAACCAAAATAGCCATTGGAAATAGATAACATCGTCTCCCATGTATAAATGTAGAAATAAAAGAGAGAGGTTAAATGGACCCTCTGAAACAGTCAGAAAATACCAGGGACAGAAATCAGACATGCATCAGTTCTAATCTAGATTTAACCCACTGCAACATAGGCCAGGTCCAGAGAGGTGGTAAAAGACAAAACAGTTTAGGCACCATTATCTATAACCAGAGCAGTGGAAACATAAAGGATAGTTTTTGTGACCTTTACATTGGTTAACCAATTTTTTTCTGCTTATAATATTCTAGAATATATATTCTAGAATATATTTTTAAATTTATTTCAGTATAAAGGGAAGGCAGGAAGCATAGACCTAACCATTTGATACAATCAATACAGAAAGAATAAACATGCACTAAAATGCTGTCCTGTGATAATCTACATCTGGAAGAGACCTATGTACCTTTGTTGGCTCATATTCCTTCTCTCTCCCCTTTTTCGCTGTTGTTTATCACTAGTCTGGCCTTGCTAAAAAAGCCACCAAAAATAGCACACATTTATGGATACTGGGTAATGTTTTAATGTGGTTCTATTTGCACTGTTTATTTCAGCTGAGTACTTTTGTTCAGATCAGTATTAAAAAGTTTATTGAAGCATTTATTAAGACATAATTTCAAAATTCCAGCTGCTTGTTTGCCTGGGAGAAGTACTTCTTACAGGAACAACTGCAAACCTTATTCCGTTTAATGCTTATCCTTAGCATGATAACAGTGGATGAGATGATTTTTAAAAAAGAATTGGTCATTTTTTTAATGGGAATTTTGCAAAAATTTTTTTCTGTTATCCAGGCTGACAATAGCAAAGCATGATTTCCTTTCTATTTTGCAGGACATTGACCCAATACCATTTCACACATTCTGTTGTGAGTGAAACCACATCATTTTCTGAAATGTGCGATACTGGTGATTCAGAGATCTGTAATAGTCATAATCTCTAACTAGCATTTAACCTAAAAACAGGCACTATTTCCTTGTGTGGATTTCCTTGTGGAAGTTTTATATGTGCACAGGGAGGTGCAGGGGTTTCCATGGCAACTAAGGGTTTGCAGAGTATTCAAGAAACTCTGCAAGTTAAAATTAGCTTAGATGGTCATGCATAGATGATAAGGGCCCTGGGCTATGTGAGTCTTTGCAAATTGTTTCTGTGAAATTTAGTGGAGGATGTTACAATCTAAACCCGATGTATAGGATACGTCAATGGATAGAGCCACAGTAGGTCTGGAGTGAATGCAGAGAGCTGGAAGACTGGGCATCTGAGATAAATAGACTGGCTTTTAAAACACATTTAAAATGAAAACCTAACTTTTAAGTGTGTTAGAGAATGAGGAAAAATTCATTCTGATTATTAGAGTTAATGGAAATTAAATGGCTCAGGAACCTTCTTGTTTTCATTAAGTGAATTATTCTTAAAAGCAACCCAGTTTATTTCTGAATATCTTTTCCTTTCCTGGACACTCTGTAGGCTGACTTACTCCATAAAGAGACCTCCAAGAGAGCATAGATTTGTGCTCCCTGGGTCTTTGTTTAGAGTAAACATTTGTTTAAATAAATCTGTGTAATAATACTGTGGGTTCTGCGGCAATTGGAGTAACACTATAGTTAACTTGTTTGATCTGTGTCTGAACTTGTCTTATGTCCCAAAAAGAGGAGTACTTAAAGGTAGCACAATGGTGATGCTATATTTATGAAAGAGAATGGTTTGTAATTATATATTTTTGTCTTATCTTGTATGACGGGTTGTGCATCCTAACATAGGAAATGGTTTCATGTCTTGTGGACACTATATCCTGAGGAAATTAGAGATACTGTTTGGGTGTTTCTCTGAACCAGGAGGTATAAAAAAGGTATATTCTTATTTCTACAGTCAGAAAGAGATCTAAGAAAGCTGTGTATTTTCTGGTCATTGCTTTAGGAGATTAAAATGTACAGTCAGGTATGTATCATTGCCTGCTTTCTGTCTGCACAACATTTTTTAAAATTTATTTTTTAATTTATTACCATTTCAAAAAGAGTATAGGAGAATGAAAATGCTTTCACTAAATCAGCTAGTTGATTGGAGATGCATGGGAGGAGGTGCATGAAATGTTGGGATAAGAGAGATGTTTATCCTGATCTTGTTATTTTGATAATTTCAATAAAGCATAAATTCCAAAAAGTAGAGTTCACTCTAAAATGTTTTTTCTTCCATTGTAGCAACTTTGGCATTCCTACAAAAATACATTCAGTGAATGCTAGAAAAAGTACATCTGACCATAACACCACTGAGAATTAAGGGGGCATTGTCAATACGGATAGTCTCCTCTTTGGCTGGAGGTTGAAAAATGTTCTCACTCACAGACCTGCCTCCTGATTCCTACCAACCCAGCAAAAGAGCCTAACATCCTGTGTGAAAAGAACAAGTTGTAGCAAGAGTTGTATGTCACTCAGAAGCATTTAGGCACTGAGAAACAAAGCCATGTTAAGGTGCAGGTGGAAAAAGATTCAAATACAAAGAGAAGGCAGCTATTAGTCAAATGAGTGTTGCAGTTTCACATGCATAAGCTGTATGATGCAGATCAACCTAACTCAGAGAGTCTGTACCTTATATAAAAATGAGAAGAATGACAAAAGCAAAGCAATGTCTCTGCATTGAAAAGAGGCTGAAAATACTGGCACTGCATATTTTAGCAAGAAGACAAGGACACATGATAAAAAATATCTTAAAAGCATGTGTAAAAGGAAGACGTGTCAGGACTACTCTTACTGTAAGATAGTGAAAGAACAAGAAGATAACTTTTTATTCAATTTCCCCCTTTCCAGCTCACCACAGGGATAGCAGCTTTGCCTAACTTCTTATTCCTTGCCTGTCAGTATCTCATGCTCTGCTGTGGGCGATAAGGAATTGTGGTAGACTACTGACAATAGTGCATTGTCAATAGGTAGAGTTTTCCAACCTCTTGAAGTTACAAAGGAGTCAGTGTAAACCCCTCTGAAGAAACTGGAGGAAACAGGGCATCAGTCCTGACCAAATCTCTGTCTGATCCATTAGGGTTGCACAGATACACACTGACATGCTGTTTCCATATCTTAAATATAAATGTATAGCATTTTCTTCTATCTTATTACATATTTGGTATACAGAAACACAGGATCCTGTTTATTAGAAAGAACTGGAAAGGCCTGCAGCAAAAAGCTGTGTATTACAGTGAGTTGCTTGAGAAACAGCTGCTATTGGAGAAAATAGGTGATTTCATTAGCTGTGCACTCGTGCAGTATTTTTCAATTTTGAGTACTCATTCTAAAGAAAACGATTGTTTTTGCACAAAGTTATTTTCAGCAAGCTGTAACTTGGCCAGATCTAAACTGATTTTCATCAACACATTGATATAATATTCCTCTCTGAGGACTATTTTGCTTAAAAACTGTTTTCTAGATAAGCAATTGTAGAACTGCATCTATTTCAAAGCATACATATGCACACACACACACAAATACTTGTAATATGTTTCTTGACTCATTCAAGATCCAAAATTGCTCTGTCTTGGGCTACAGTGACCTGCATCCAACAGGTAAAAATTTTCTGAAAGGAATGAATGGAAAAAAGAACAGAATGGGAGGACTTCAGCATCTGTCTGAAAGTGCTTACAGCTAGAACGTTACTAGTCAAAATGAAGAAAAGCACAACTGGCCTTTTTTTCCCAAATACAGTTTTTTACAACACTAAGGAGCAAACTGACTTGTGGATTTTGCCTTATAAGAGACCAAATTCCAGCTGAGGTACAATTAATGACCTTTCACAAGTTGTATAGGGGATCAGGACATTACAGGCATTGGAATCAGAGCATCCCATGTAAACCACATCAGATGCTGTTTTAGACCATTCTATGTGAAACAGCCTGCTTGCTTTGGCAAGCAAAGGTTCTTTTCCTTGCCATACTGTATACAGGAAGTGAATGACAGACTAAATCCTAACAATTAGAACAACTATATCTTTATCCTAAAGGGTGACTGTAGGAGTATGCAAGCTATAGATCTGGAAGGCAGATAAAGCAACCACCATCTACATTAATAATAATAATAATAATAATAGTAATAATAACTGAAGATGAAGTAGGATGTGACCTGCAGCAAGAAAAACGTGAGTGACATAGGGAAAGTTTCCATGGGAACAACATAAGAAATTCTAAAATATCTGTGTTCAGTGAGAAAAAATTTGGTCAGACATAAGCTTGTTTCACAGCAGAGTGCCTTTCACAGCTAATGGGCTCACTGAATAGGTGCTGCCCAAACCCTGTTAGCATCACTGCTTATGTTTAACCTACATGTCTGCTGTCTCTGTCTTCCCTTCAGCAGCTCCTACAGCATCTGCTGTGCAAGCAGCAGGCAGAACACACACAGACCAAGCAGGCACATGAAAGAATCCATTACTTATTCAGGGGGCTTACATATCTGGTGTCAATCAGCTATTTTGAAATAAATATTCCTGGGCAAGATCCCAGTCTTGTCTAGATCTTTGAAAAGAGAGGTACTTCCATCGATTTCTGTGGACATCATGGGGACTAACTTGGGAAGAGAATGAAAGAGAGCAGTAGTGAAATGTCTAGCTGTATTCTTTGAACTGTATAAATCTGTATAAATTTGTAAACATGCTTGGTTTTGCCAAATCCTGATAGTTTTTCACAGAACAACTGCAGCAGAAACAGTGCAAAGAGTCTGAACACCCATTTTCCTGGCTGGTCTTTTCCTTTCATGCTTGTTGACTTTTAAATTCTGGAGGGATTTTTGTTTCTTGATATTATATCTTCCTGTGTTTTCCAGGCTGTTCACCTGGGTCTCCTCATCCATCCCCCAGCTATTCTTACAATCATTCTTAGCATTCCTCTGAGCTTAATTTTTGTTCCCATTGTTTTGTAGGCAGCACATGGATATTAGTGTACTACTACATTAGTGTAGATGCTATTCTAAGACAGTGACCTTAGAATGTATAGAGGGGAAGTTTCCATCACAGTCTGGGTAGTACACAAACTTCTAAGACTCAAGGTTGCACATAGAGTGAAAATACTCTCCACCTTCCACTAGCCCAGGTTGCTCAAAGCCCCATCCAAACTGGCCTTGAACACTTGGGACATCCACAACTTCTATGGTAACCTGCTCCTGTGTCTCACTACGTTGTCTCCTTCCTTTCATTTTAAAACCATTCACTCTTGTCCTTTCACTGTCTGTCCATGTAAAAGGCTTTTTGTAAGCACCCTTTAGGAACTGGAAAGCAACTCTAAGGTCTCCCTGGACCTTTCTCTTCTTCAGGTTCAACAACCCCAGCTGTCTCAGCTTGTCTTCACAGGCAAGTGCTCCAACTCTCTTATCATCTTCAGGGTGCTGCTCTGGACTTTTCACATCCTGCACAAAAAGTCCACATCCCTTTTAGACTGGGGCCACAGACCAGATGCAGCACTGCAGGTGAGATGTCACCAGAGTGAAGAAGAGGGGAAGAATCCCCTCCCTCAAACTGATAGTTACTTGTGTTTGGATACTGTCCCTGCCGGGTTTCCCCCACCCCTGCCCTGGCTCAGGACCCCATATCAGACCCTTGGGGCCATCAAGCCCTTCCCCAATGGATGCCACAGCAGTGCCAGGCCTGTACTGGGGGACTGCCAGGAAGTTGTCACTCCTTGCTATCCCAGGCAGACTCTTCCACAGGCCTTGCTCCCTAAACAGTGTCAAGTATCTACCCTCTCCAAATCAGCTGTCTTAAGTTGCAACCCATTAAAGACTTATCACCATCAATATTTTCTTCCATTTTAATCTTAGCCTTTTGGAATAGGAGTTGCATTTTATATGTTTTCTACAAAGCAGTTTAAATAATAAGTGTAAAATTTGTTCTAGCCCTGAGTGTTTAAAGGATAAGAGAAGATACTACATTCCTCATTGCTGCTGGTGCAGAGATATGCAGATTCCCTAAAGGAAGGTAACTGCTTTCTCTGGAGACTGTAGTCCTTCCACCTGCATCGGCTCTCAGTGCTCCGGGCTGATAATTGCAACCCAAGGTGATGATCCAACATTTAGCACTTAGCAGTTTCACATCACTTCCAGAAGTGTGTTCAGAGAAATGGAAATCTCAGCTGAATTGTGTAATGTGGTATATGTTCTTTGGAATATCTATTTTAAGGTGTCTGATTATTCTGTAAGGAAAATGTCCATTGATCTTGTACAACTGTTCAATATTTTTGTATGGTTACAGAGGTAAGAGATGAAGATGTACCAGTGTTTGGGGGATTTACATGATGTGCCTATACTGTGCACTGTGAACATAAACTCTGGTCCAACCCTATGTGCCAGCTGTCCACTTTGTTCAGGCCTCAACCATAACATGGTAGAAAAGTGATTTTCAGGAACTACTGGAGAAAACTTGTATTCACACTAGTCCCAAGTGTGTATTTATTCACAGTCTAATACTCCCTATTTACCCAGCAAGAAAAATATTATGCATCAGCATTGCAGAATGCTGGATGTCCCTCAGTTATCAACATATTCTTTTACTGATTAAGTAATGATGAATGCAGCATGTCTGACACTTATTTTTGAGAGATTTTATAAATATTAATAAATACAGTTATAATTTAGTGAAGAAAACCTAATTCTATCTCCTTTTTATCACTTTTAAGCACATGCCAGACCATAGCATTTGAATGTGCATAGAGCACGGTATGTACTCACTCATTTCCTTACACCTGTAGCATTTACAGTATTTTCTTGGCCTCTTTGCTATGAGATACACATTTCTATCCAAGTAATATTTTTCTATTTCTGAGTGTCAGAGAGACTCTGAGAATATTACTGCTCTGGAACATGTGGTAATTTATAGACATTTCTACCTTTGTCTTTCATCCAGTTCAATATATCTAAGAGAACAAACCCCCACAAGGAATAAACCTGCTAAAACTGCAGTGTCCCAACCCTGGTTGCAAAAGGGAAAGATGTGGCTAGTAATGGGTGATGCCAGTCAATTAATTATCTTCTTCAGCTTTTTTACCAGTTTGTGATAGCTAGTTGCATAAATTTTTAAGATTAACTCAACAGAGCATTGGGAAATTCTGGAGACTCCCTCTTGCACAACTGATGTGTTACATCAAGCCCATTTCAGTATATTTCCTTTTTTTCATACTGTTTTAAAGTGTTTGTACAAAATGTAGCAGAAGATTACTTTCCCAGGAAATTCCCAGGGTAAATGTTAAGATTATCTAACAACTGAAATGTCCAGCAAGATTTTAAAAAAGAAATACAGACTAAACAAGAGATTTAACTGCATGCATACCCAAAATTTTAATCTTATAGCTCCCCTCCGCAAAAAGAATCCAGGTTGTAGAGTTATTCAGTGACCATAGAGATAGAAATACCTTAAAACCTGCGGGGGAACCAAGAAGAACATGCTTAACATCTTCACCTAGAGCTCAAGCATGTTACTCAAGGCTTAAGGAAGTTTTGTGCTTACCATCTGGCATCCAGAACATGGAGTGCACCCTGGTGATCAGGCTTTCACACCTCATCTTGGGAAGAATGATCAGGTTCCAGCCTTTTCAAATCAACAGTCAGGGTGGTTACAGGTGATGTTACCACCACACCTATTTTGTATGTAATAGCACACAAGTTTGCCCAGATGTCCAGCATACATAAGATGAAGCTTCAATTTCTTCTTCCATCTGTAGGGACTGACTGAAGTCCAGCCATTCCATGCGTGCTTCTGCACTGCATGCAGAGAGTGATGAAAGATTCATCAGGGCAGAAGGCAAGATACAATAAAGGAGCATGACTTAAACATGAGAATTTGGAACAAAACCCCAAAGGAATGGATCTTATTTCTGGTAAGGTTGGGAGCAGCCTTCAGTCCACAGCTCTTTATCCAGCTATCCCAGCTCAGTCCATAATCAGTCTCCTGGCTGTTGCACTTGCATTTGCTTTTCAGAGTTTTTCAGTTGCGATAAGAGGATTATTGTGTTGCAAAGCAAATGAAAACTCTAGAAATCCACAGTGTTAAGCTAATAAGAGATGTCAGCTTATATAAAATATGGGATCACAATGGAGAAGTTAATGAAATATCTTTATGTAGTTAAAAGGTGGACAATCATTGACATGTGTTTTATCATTTCTTCCAAAGATGCAGAGAGTGCAGAAAAGAATGAAAGGTCATCTACATCAGATGTATAACAGTCAACATAACACAAGAATGTAAAGCTTGCTGGCATTTGTCAAAATGAATTGGTCTGATATTCTTGCAGCAAAACTGTCTTTAAGAAAGGTGCAGGTAATATTAGAGTACTTGAAAGCAAAAATTCAAATTCTTGAATATCTCAGCAATATAACTAAAGATAGAAACAGTACTGCTCACTTTGTGTGTCTTAACAACCTGAATACTCATAAAGATGAAAAAGGCCAATAATTAATTAATCACTCCATGCATAAATCCATCAGGAATTATCAGTATTAAGCAGTACTAATATGTGGCTAGAACTAATTTAATTTATAATGAATGAACATCATAGTGTGAGAATCTGAGCATTGGTGATTGTAAAACTCCATCTGTTGGACAAAAAAGTCAGTTCACTAATTGAGTTGCCACAGGCAGGTTATTTGTGCCCTCTTCACACTAGAAAAATATTTCTCAGTTTAGATAATTTCTTTGCAATGAAGCTCTGCTTTTCCTTGACTCACTTATGCCAGTTCTGATGAAAGCCAATTTAGCTGGTATAATTGTATATCTATATATACACTAAAATTTTTCCAGTATAAAAATGTCACAAGAAATCCCACACTCTGTCATTATTATGCCAGGAAAGCTTCTCCAATATAGACCTGAACTCATCCTAAAAAAAGTTTTCCACAGGCTGCATTAAATGGGATTACGGAGGAGGCTTAAAGATACAGATAGCTTGAAAATAGGAAATTTTCTGAAAAAACCTATTGAAATTTCACAGAACCAGAGGACACTGTGTGTCAAATTTGAGCTGCATTACCTTGGAAATTGTATTCAGTGTTCTGGAGTATTATTCTCAATTACATCAAAGCATCTGGAATACTCTGAGAAATGTCCTAGAGGTACTGGGGACAGCCTGACTGACAGTGAAGGTAGAAAAGGTTCTCTCTCACGTTTATATGCTGACTGTGTCGAGTAGTTTTGCTGGTACTTCTGTGCTCCAAGACTGCTAACTAGTTCAGCTTGAATGCTGGAAGTAAGCATTTTTATGAAGTATCCACGAGACAGTAATTGAATGAGGGAACAAGTTGTCCATTCTTGGACATAACAAAACCTGTCAGGTCTTCAGCACCTGAGATTAGCTCTCCTCTGGGCAGGGGATGGACTGGGGTGCCTCCAGAAACCCTGCAAAGCTGAACCAGTGTATAAGTCCCTGCCACACCTTTGATAAACCCACTACACCCCAACACAATCAGGATGTTTGTGCTCTTCAGTCCAGTACCTTAATTATTTTAAGATTTGGTTCAAGAGAACTCAGACCTAAAATGATCCTTCAAATTGTTAACACAAATCTAAATAGTCCTAACAATTCAAACATAACTCTCTGTCTCAAATACTGACTACAGTACTGAATAGAGTTCTGCTCTTAAGTATCTGTGTTTTCCAGATGGATTCACAAGGGCTTGAGAGATACTGATTTAACACTCCTGTACAGTCACCTGATTATCCTCAAAATTGCTAGTTCGAGGCAAGCAGCTACTTGCTCACCCTTCCCCACCACCTGGTTTTATTCTTAGCCTGGAAAGACCTTGGTTAGAAGAGACAAGGTAGTTCATTTCCTTGCCCAATTAGTCATTGGTTTTCTTACAAAGCCTACAGAAGGGAGGGCAATTTTGCCATGGGGTGTTTGTCTGCTACGGATTGGCCTGGGATCGTTAACTCATTTCACACGGACTAGCAGATATGAGATAGTAACAACTTTTGTTTGGCTCTGAGTAAGGCTGAGCACTGACCTAGAAGAGGCAGGAGTCCTCTCCTACAGCTAATCCTCTGCACCACTGCCTCCCACATGCATCTTCCCTCTCAACTATTTAAAGTATGCTGTAAATCTTTGCAGCAACTGGCTGCTTTCCAGAGTGACTGCAGCATGCAATACAGTCTGCATAACCCAGGCAAGATCACAAGTTTTGTGAAGAAATGTGTTTGACATTTCAGAACATTGTAATGAGGTTACTTTTCTTCCCTTTTTTTTTTTTTTTTGTGCATAGCTTCTGTGGATGGAGATGACAACCCTATACACAGGACACATTCCTACTCGTTTTTTGTGGGGAGGCACTTGACTCTTGATTTGTAAGCCACAATAGCTGCTAAATTTCCATGCTCATCTTCCCAATACCTTTGCTGGAGGTGGTTTTTTTAGATTGATACTTAGTTTAGGAAGGCATATGAACAAAGTACCATCTCAGCTGTAAGCAAAGGTAAGAAATCTTGAGGTACATGACAAGAAGTTTTACTGTTAAAAATACTTACTTCAAACTTACATACAAAAATTTTGCCAAAAGACACCCATAAAGTATAGCATCTTTGGATGTTAAGACTTTCCAGTTTTGTTGTACACAGACCCCAATGGTGGCAAAAAAATTTGTAATTAAAAAGAGGTAATAACAACAGTTGTCTTGGGCAATCCAGCTATAAGACATAGAAAAATAAATGAGAAAGCAATAAAACAAGTTCTGTGACATTTGCAGGAGTGAGTGACTAATTTACACATGACAACAGGAAATATCTAATCATATCTGATGAGATACAGTTCAGAGAACTGCATCAGTAACATGGGAGACAGAGAAGCTTATACCACTATATAATCAACATGGATTTATTTCTAGGCATGCCAACCTCCTCCTTCACAGAGCTGCAGTAAAAGATTTGCTAATATTTTTAAAAGCCAACCATTAAAACATGAATCAAGATGAAAAGATGGTAAATACTTTTCTTCTCAGCCTCCATCTTTTTTGTTTTGTTTTGTTTCTTAAGAAAAGTTCTTCATGTAGTTTTCCAGAAGAAATATCTTCCAGATATCACTGGGGTTTTTTTCTGAATTCTTGTGGTCTTGCATGTCTCTTAAACATTTCTCTTAAACTGACTGAGCACTTGATTCCTCACATTCTTGCTGCACAAATAGCTACTTACAACTATACAAACTAGATAGCAAGTAGCTTTCAAATCACTTGTTCGTGGTAGTGGAAGTCCTTGTCACATTCGTTCTCAAGGCCAAGAGAGGGAGGAACGAGGCCCAGAAAATCTGAGTGCTAACAAACACAGGTTCTAAGGGGTTCTTGAAATGTAGAAGTGGAAATTCTGCTTGAACAAACCATGCAGTCACCCTGAGAAGTTCTGGAGTCTCTGTCCTTGGAGATACTCTGGTCCCAGCCTGCTAAGGCCCTAGGCAACCTGCCCTGACTCTGAAATATGATTCTGCATTAAGAGGAGGCTGCACCAGGTGGTCTCCCCAGATCATTCCTGGACTAAATTCTTCTGTACTTCTACACTTTTTGGATTCTTTTCTAACATCCAGTCTGTGAGGTGATCTTTGAGAATCCTCTCCATATACAGGAACAAAACTTCCATCTCGGTATCTTGCACTCTGAAAATATTAGGAAACATCAGTAAAAAATTCCCTTCCTTCTCAGACTATGCTTGGCTTTTTTTAGAGAGAACTACTAGGTCTCAGTCCTCTGAAATGTATTCTGGCATTACAAGGGCAGTCTTTCCCTTTTGAATTTTCAGTATTCCAAATTGTTTAAATATTAAAAGATAAGAAGAGGTGTATCAAGTCAGATCAAAGGTCCATCTGGTCCACCTTAATTTCTCTGGTCGAGTAACAGTGGGTGCATAGAGAAGCATGTAAATGTAGCACAAGTACGTAGGAACATTTCTCCCATGTATTTTCCCAGCCAGTACCTCTTTTTGATTCCATAAAAATTTTAGCATTTGCAATGGTGAATACTATTATATATTATATACTAGTATA
>VYZT01014102.1:5529-42407 GCA_013400735.1 Pomatostomus ruficeps | reverse complement strand
TCCAGGTGGGTTTTGAATGTCTCCAGGGAGAGAGACTCCATGGCCTCCCCAGGCAGCCTGCTCAGCACTGTGCCACCCTCAATGCAAAGAAGTTCTACCTCATGTTGAGCTGGAATTTCTTGTGTTTTAGTTTATGGCCACTGTTTCTCATCCTGTCCTTGGGTACCAATGAAAAGAGTCTGGGTCCAAATTCTGGGCACCCACATTGGAGCTCTATCTATGTTTTGATGAAATCCCCTCTCTCTCTTCTCATCGCTACACTAAACAGGCCCAGCTCCTGCAGTCTCTTCTCATAAGAGAGATACTCCAGACTCCTTATTGCCTTTGGGGCCCTCCAGTGGATCCTTTCCAGCAGCTCCGTGTTTTTCTTGAACTGTGGAGACCAGAGGTGAGCACAAAACTCTAGCTGTGGCCTCATGAGGGCAGAGCAGGGGGGAATAATCACTTCCCTCGACCTGTTAGCCACACTCGTCCTGATACACCCCAGGGTACTATTGGCCCTCCTGGCCACAGGGGCATACTGCCAGCTCAATTTTTATTGCTTGGGTAAATTTCAAATTTTCATTTTTATTGCTCAGGTAACCTCCTTTATGTGCAGGTGTTACCTCCCCATTATACACCTGCCTTCCAGATCACATTTATGAATATTTTGAATGGCACAAGCTTTTGTACAAGTCTATGTGGGACTTCAATAGTAAGTTTCCGTCTGCTTTGAAAATTATCCTGAAATTTGCCCTTTGATTTCTACTTTGTGGTTGTCATTTTGGCAGCACGCTGTTTGGAAGCTGCCATAATGGTGGGTTTACTGGAAGAAAACAGAAGGAATAATGTTAAAAAAATTTTGTGGTTCTTAGTTTTGTCTCAATTCATTCCTCCCCAGAATATTTTTTGCATCTCAGTAGCTCTGCTGAGGTCAATAACCAGTTGTACATGGAATTGCAAAATCAGTGCAGTGAAATTGCAGGCCTTAATCATATAGATTTAAATACTTACAAGCTTCTAATATTATACTTCAAGTATTTGTGTTATTTTATATATTTATATCTTTTGTATTTCTCAAAAGAGAAAATAGCAATTTTTAAAATTTGGAACAGTTCTTTTGATACAGAACATGTCTTGAAGATGAAAATACATATTCTAAATGTCATCAACTCTGTATAGAGGTTAGAGCGTGCCAGCTTTCTGTGGTCCTAGTACCACACTTTGTTGAATCATGGCTTTCATTGCAAAACGAACAGAGCACCCTACTGTCTCCATCCCAGAGCTGTTCAGATCGTTCTTGAATAAACATGAAACTATACAGTGATGCCTTGAGTCTGCAAAAATCCTGAAATTACTTTGGGAAAATCTGAGGACTTTGGAGATTGCCATTTTAGAAAAAATCCTACAGAAACCTCATGGTCATCAATAGTGTGAAATAGCTTTTTTTTCCCCCTGATACCACAAAAATCAGAATTTGTGCAACAGAATTTGCTATTTTGTGTAACCAAGTAGACTTCCCCACTGTATCAGGATCTTTCATCCTCTGCTTTCTGGATAGGAGGGAAACCTGTTCCATCCTTGGGTTCAGGCAGCTGGAGCTCAGCTGGGTTGAGGATAGGAGGCAGGATGTTGAGTCTGGTTGGGGAAGGAGGGCAGAGAGGTGGGGAGTGATGGAGAAAGACTGGTCTCTGGCTCAAGTAACTGTACACTAATTTTACTTTAATGAGTATTTTTACCTAGGAACCAGTGTTGTGATGCACATATGCTGATGTAAGAGAGGGACAACCTGATCCCATTTAAATCAACAGATATTTTCTTACTGGTATCATGATCTCTTTCAAGGGGTATTTAATGACAGCAAAATATATTATGCTTGCTGCAGTATTTAGAGATAAATATCAACAGAACTAAGTATCATCATGTCAACAATTACAAAAAGTTCAGTTAATGTAATTTTGGCAAGAAAAGAATCTTAATGTGTTTAGAGGTATTAAAAAGCGAGAATAATATAAAATAATATCATCATGACTTACTAAACTCTTACTGAAAATACTTCCAAATTTGGGGTGGTTTCTGATCTTATTTCAGTTTTTGAGAATCAGTGTGATCAGCAGATGGACACAGATGTATGTTAGGTGAGATCAGAGTCGTAATCTCTGCTGAGACAGAACAGTGTTGATTGCAATATTAGTATAGTTCTGCTTGAAGTCTGCTTAAACTTTTCACTTTCTCTGCCATTCCACTAGAAAATAAAATCTCCTGTATTTAAGCTAATCTGAAACACTAACTGTAACATTTGGGCCTAATTGCTGTCTGACACCCCTGGAGACAACACGCAAATCTTCTGACCTAGTAAGAAATAAAAATAGGAATGCTACCACAATATCTTCTTTCATTCAAATGTAATGGGAACTGCAAGCCTCATCCATAGAAAGAATTATTATGGCATAGAGCTCAGGTGGAAGTTTGTCTGGTCCCATATAGAGACCATCTCTATTTGTGCTCCAAGAACACTCCTGAGGGATTTGTTGAATTTTATAGGCTACATTCGGACAGCCTAGGTCCCAACTGGGTCACAAATTGGCTGCAGTGCCATTACAGTGAGGTTCACCTGGAAAAGGATTGTGCTGAGGAGATGAGAATCTGTCCCCATGAATTCCCAGGTTTCTCTGAGTGACCTCTTCTAGAAAAAAGCTGTTTGGTCTTTATGCAAAATGGCATCTGACAGCTTGGAAAGAAAAGCTGTTTTTCTTCCCATGCCAAAATTCATAAAATTTTGGACAGAAAAGTACATTTTTATGATGAAAGTAAGAATTTATTGGATAATAAATTATTTGTTAAATTCCAATGATGTGTTGGAACCTGACAAGGATTATAGTTTTGCTGTCAATTCAATTACCCTACACCTGAGGAAGCTGGTTTAATTATTTGTTGCTGGTTTAATTAAAAGGCTCTTAAGTCAGTGCAAGTTTTGCCCCTGATGTCAATGAGATCAGTCCCAGGTCCAAGTTACCTTAACTCTTAGCATGATTAATAAAGAGCACGTCTTTCAGAAATGCCATCACTCACAGCCACACCATTAATCTTGAGCTGATGGAGCCAAATACAACGTAACAACAAACTCACTTAAGTTAAGAGCGTGGTATGTGCTTATCCTGGGGTCTGGTAAACTCCAGGGAGGGCAGTGACCCTTACACTATAGGTAAGGATAAAGAAAGTTGAAAAGTATGAAGTGGACTTTTGTTATTGTAAACTGAACAGAGAACGTGGCCGTAAGGAGCTGGAGTCACATGAAAAGACTGAAGGCACAATTTAGAGAAGACTGCGTGGGAGAGAAGTGGTCTCCAGGAGACAGGAAAGAGATAAGCAATAGGAAAGAAGTAATGTCTTCCCTGCTGCTCCTCTCCTCTCCAGCTGTGTGTGGAAGAGCTGTGTAGGGCTGGGAGCACCAACCACTGGTCCTTTATGAGGTCACTCATGCCAGCAGAGGCCCCACTTTATCTGCGCAAATTGGACTTTAGTTCCCCAGCTCCTGAGACCCCAGTACCTGCATATACGTCACAAATACTTTTCAGGGAAAGAACAAACTTGCCTAGCTCCTCCAAAAATTCCTGCTCAAAAGTATAAGCCAGTGACATGGACCTCTTTCAAGGCCAGTCAGAAAATAATCATCAGGAAAGGATTTTTCACTTAATTTAGTCCTCCTAACTTGCTGTAAACCCAAGCCTGAACTAAGAAACCTTCTTCTCTGTCACATTCCATGGCTTCTTCTGAGCCAAACTTTGGTCTCTGTGGTTTTTGCTGGATTGCACTTTCTGGAAGTCCAACTGCAGCCACCTTGCTGCAAACCTTTCATCACAGAAAGTAAGCTTCATATCTGCAAGAGAAGCTGGATCCACCCATTTGCTACTTCCCTCCAATTCAGACATGTTCTCAGAGACAGCTGTATGAATACCTGCTCTCCAACTCAAGCTACACAGAAGAACAGGAGTATGGAATGAATATGGAACGAGATATTTGAGGAGTGGAATGTGAAGTCAGGTGTGTAAGCACACCTCCACATGCTAGCAAGGTGATGACCTTCCTACACAGCTTATTTTCAGGAGACAGTATTTGAACAAAGTCACCACTGTTTAATTAATCCACTTTCAAAAGATGAGCAGATGAGCAGTTAGTGTTTAGATGATGGATCCCTGAGTAAGTGGCTAAACAGTAATCACTGCACACTGAGTTTTTCTGAAAAAATCTATACTGGCCCAATTCACAAAAAGAGAAAATTATGAAGTGACATACAGTGACATCAAAATAGTCAGATCAGCTAAACATGAGTGTTAGTTGGATGGGGACTGTCTTTGTGACAGTAACTCTTTCTGTATGTAAACATACATACTCTTTCTATCCCAGTTTACATTTTCTGAAATGGGAATAATATTGGGTAGATTATGGGGCTATTAAATCTGCTACCATGAGTTTGTCTGTTAGTATTTTTCTGGCTTTTTCAAGGTGATGTGATTATTATTAGCAGAACATATAATCAGGAATTTCATCACAGATTATGAGTTTTCCTTCAAGAGGAAGACATCAAAATGCACACATAGCAACCAGAGGCTATCAATCTTGCAAAGAATAATTCTTTTGCCCACAAACAGAATAATATATGTGTTTTCCCAGCTTTAGTTACATAGTGTTTCCCATTTTTTATTTCAGTAAAAATGTCTTTTGAAGTTCCTGTATTGGGAAAATACTCCATACATAAAAGAATTTTCCCCCTTGGGAATTGCTGCAATGAAATGTAAGCAAAATTAGATTATAGATTTCTCAGAAACAGAGTATTTGTTCTCCAAATTTCTCTGAACAAGAGTCCCCCCCTTTGGAGAGGATGATGTGTGTGTCAATAACCCCAGACACAACTGATGGCAGACATCTTCACACCATATACCAAAAAATATTGCTAACTTACTATAAGGTGGTACTACTTAGTACAATATCTAACTACAGGAATGCCATTCTCTTCCTTAATACTGCCTCAAATAAATTTGCAATACTAAGCAGTCGCAAAGGCAAAGGTAATGCCACAGCTTATATGCAACAAAAGAGATGGTTTGGCACCTGACTCTTCCATTCCTTCACAAACATTTTGGTATTCTTTCTAAGCCCTAGGTGCTCCCAGTTGTTCCTTCACATGCCATGTTCTCCTGTCATTCCCCTTATTACAGCTTCAAGTGACTTCCACGTACTGCTCTTCTTCCTGCCCCTTACAGATTCCTTTTGTGCCCTATGTGTACCATTGCATGCCAGAATGGAAATATCTGCATGTGGGATAAGGCACTCAGGTGTGTGGTGACTTGGGCAAACTTCCTGTGAAAGCAAATGAATATTTAACTTTTTTTTTAACTTTTTTTTTTTAATTGACAGAGGTTTCGTGTGACAATCCTTGTGCTGATATTTTATGTTCACAGTCATGCTGGACCACAAGAGTCCCTGGGTGTACCTTTCTCTTGAAGGGTGAGAAAACAATATCACCAAACATGCACTGGTTTAGGCAACAAAATTAGACATTCATGGCAAACTGTTCGTGTTTGTGATCCAGCCCCACCCTTTCTAACAATAGATTTAAAACTGTCAACCACATTAACACTGAGATTACCAGTACTGGGAATGTGACTTAAAGCAAATTGGGATGAATGGGGTAGTTCATTACCCGGTTATTTCTCCAGACATTTATCAGACAGCAGAGATTATTGCATTTCCTATATCCCACACTTTGAAAAATCTGGAAATTTAACATATTATTAACCAGAATATCAGTAATCTAGAGAAGATGATGCCTTACAAATGTGATGCATAAGTCCAACCTAATGTTCTTTTCCATACCTACATGAATTTTGACTGTAGTGCCTATCAGGACCTCGTGGTTGTTTAATCTCTTTTCCTCGGTCTTTTCATGCAAACAGATTTTAGTTTCTCTCTCTCTTTTTACATCTGTGTGAACAAATATGAATAAATGTCTTTGTGTACCCAAGCACATGTAATAGTCTTTGGAAAGGGAGTGCTTTATCAATGACAACAGAACAGGGGTCTGCTTAATAATGCTTATGTGTATGCCTTAAGGTTAGAGTCTAAGCAACGAAAATCTTTTTACATAACCTGTTTTATACAGAAAACCCAACTGGGACCTTACCAGACAAGCTTCTCCTGAGGCCACCTGATGATTAAATCAGTGAGAAATGGAAATGTCTTCTTTATAGGACAGGGATTTTGTTCTTCTAAGAGCTCTTAGTCTTAGCACCACATCAGGGCCACCAGCTTCCTCACACCTCCTGGTACATATAACTCATTCCCCTGCCTGGCTCAGGAGCAGAGCCCACCACTCAGAGACTGGCTTTGCAGAATTCACATTTTCTTAATCTCCCTGCCCTCATGCTGGTGAAAGAAGCAGCCTTTAATTTGCTCTCTTGGCTTCTTTATATTCAGCTGGCTCTGGAGATCCGCCCTCAGAGCCCACCAGGACACACATGTCTATCCAGCCTCCACCTCCTTCCCTTGGAAAGAATAAAACCAGCCCAGCAGCCTGCACCTCCCTCTCTGCTGGGTCCTGGTGGGGCAGGAGCCACCGTCTGCATCCGCCGCTGCACTCCTCTGTCGGACTAATGTGAGGGAAGCCGGCAGTGTGACGATATACACTGCATATTCATATGAGAGAAGTGAAGAAATCCAGCAGTGAAGATGAAAAGCCACTGGTAAGAGAACAAGTGGGATTTAGAGACATCTGTGAATAAGAGATTAGAACAGTGAAAGCTGTCCTTGCCAGCATTATATGAGGGGACTACAACAGAAAGAGCTTTACTGACATGTTTTATTATAAGGCAAAAATAAAACATTGTCATGTAAAGAAACTGTCTTGTCAAAGAAATTGTCTTGTCAAATCTGTTAGTAAATCCTTAACTGTTTTTTTATATATTTAATATTCATGGCTTGGAGGAGAAATTTAATAACAAAGCCTGTCAGAAACTATAGATTAATACTGGAGTTTTCTTTCTGTTTACAGGAAAATTACAGCTTTCTTTTACCTGTGTAGTTTTCGGTGGTCTTTCATCTCAGCCACCATCCAGCACCAATCAAGTAAGGAGACAGATTTTATCTACATTTTGTCCTTGTGTAATTTTGAATGTCAAAAGAATTCTTCTGTGTTTATTCAAAACTAAAATCCTCTGTAGCTAGTCATCACACAAAGCGAGAGCTGTCTATGCACATTCATGTATGGATGGATGGATAGAAGGATGCATATGAAAAACAGGAGTAAAAGCAAGAACTGTGTGTGTTGCTTTAAATTTGCTATTAGACATATTTTTAAGGTAAGGATTAAAACCAGGATATAGGTGGTAGGTACAGGACACAAACCTTCCCCTGTCCTTCAGTGCTTCTAGTTAGATATTCTTCTGCTATGTGGAGCAATAAACTGGTTCTACTTTATTTACTGGGCATAAAATGGAAATGGCTGGATGTCAGCCATGTGTCTCATCAGAGAATATAGAATGAGGTCTTTTCTAAGGTGTAACGTGTCAACCTGAATGTTCTCTTTAAGCCTATGTTGTCAGAAGGAAACCCACAGTTAGGGTTGAGCCTTTGCAGCACACAAGAGGCTCTCTGTAGGTTAGAAATGTTTCTCCTTCCAACTTCCACTCTTCATTCTTCCCTATCCACACTCCACTAACATTTTCCAGATTGCCTTGGTACTGGACTCGTACATGGCTCTGAAACTCTTCAAATAAATTATTTTTCCTTCCTCCATCCTGAAATCTGGGAATTCTGTAGGTCTTATGGTCACCACAAGTTTTTTTGACAAATAATAATCTGAAAAATTGGATTTTTAGATTTAGTTTCCTCAAACAAATTTCTTCTATGTTCTTCTTTGGGTAAACAAAAAGGGTCTGAAAATTCTTCTTGTCCCCACCCTACATTTCATGAATGTTCATTTTCTAATCAAATCTGGCACAGAGGAAAGCGGGAAAGATTGGAATACCAGAGAAGATGGAAAAGATGCCAACAGATTCTCAAGAACTTCTTTAGTTGGCTTGAGGTTTGTTTAAGTTTCCTTGGGACTAGGGAGACTGTTGATTTAGGTAACTTGCCTCTTTTTTTTTTACGTTTGCTTGAACCACCAAAAGTCACAACCTAAAACCTCCTCACACAGCAGGCCTTCTTAAGCTACTACTATTTCTCAACAGTTCTGCAAAAGAATTACTATAACACTCTCATTTAAAGGCTTGAAAAACAAATCAAATAGTATATCAAGTTGCCATTTTTAATCTGAAGCTCTCTCAAAACAGATTATTATTTTATTAGCCCTCTTACCTTACTGAGTACAGTTTAAATTATTATATACCTCTAATTATTATTATTTATATTTAGTTCATAATAATCTTACAGTTGCTTCATTTAATTTTCTAAGGTGATCTGAGAAAATGTGCAGGCACATTGTTAGTAAATTCACTTTTTTTTGCAGGACTACCAGTTATTCTGGGTGCTAGTCACAGAATTGATATCTGCCCAACAATCAGGATTGGCCAAGATGACTTACCAGGCAAGTAGCATACTGATCTTTTCAGGAAAATGCTGCTGTTCAAAAAATTTATCAGGTTATATTCAGCTCAGTGACCGCACAATTCTTAAACTAAAATGAAAGTTACATTATGGAAATGTATATTTTTTACTTGCAGGCTTTGACGTGATTTCTCAGTTTCAAATAGAAAAAGCTGCTTCCCAAGGAATTATTGAGAGAGTAGTGGGATCCACTTCTCTACAAGTGGCTTATAAATTGGGACCCAGTGTAGACTTCAGGATACCAACCAGGTAATTCCTTCCTTGTTTGGCTTTAAAATATAGATATTTTGCAATTTATAGTGTAAGGGTTAGATCTCCCACCAGCTAGGTCACCTAATTTGAAAAGCTTTTGGAAGGGGAAAGAGGAATTCAACTTTTATTTTCATTGCTACCACTAGATCAGACTGATTCTGTAGCATCAATTTCAGGGACTTCCACTTTCCTCTAACCATTGATATTGCTCAGAGTGCCTTGAGATTTGCTGATACTAAGGGATTCACCACTAGAAAGAAATGTCAGAAGTTGTTGATGACTTGAAATAGGGAGGCAAAGAAAATGTAACTGGAGGAGAGGGAACAAAGTTTTCTCAAAATATTGACAGAAAGGGATCTTTCTGATCATGCAAGGATTGCAGAGATAAGGTAGGATAACAACTCACTGATTCTGAGGTAAGGTTTTTTTCATTGTGTGTTTGTTTTAGGTAACAGGTACATGAATGTTCCTGGATGATCTATGGCCACTTAATCTATAAAAGTTGAAAATTATTATTTAGAATGTCACAGTGAATTGGTGATAGAAATCAGGATTTAGGAATGTAATTGTGTTGGTGCTTTACAGGCCAGACTTGCTGCTGGTGAAGGAATAGAGACAGTTCAGAAGGGTAGAGATGTCTTTGCCAAATTTAGGCAAGTCTGGATTCTGTTCCAGCACATTATGTAATTAAGAATGCCTCAACTTAGCTAATAACTGGCAACACCATTAACTGGACTACTGTCTCAGCTAGGAATAATTGGATTGTGAAGTGTTTCTGTCTTACTCCACCTATCACTGACAACTTTTCTTGCTGCAGTCCTCCCTGGCTCCTACTTTCATAGCCACCAGGTTAAGCTACTTTAGAGCTTAAGTGTTTGGTTACATTGGGCTCATGACTCCTTTCAGTCGCAGACACAAATCAGGGCTGCTAGTGCATGATTGTGAATCTGAACACAGCAAATGGGATCATCACTGTCTCAGATAAATCATCACTTTCTCAGATAAAAGCAGCAATAGTTTCACTTTTAAGAGAGTTTAGACTTATTGCTATAGATGATTCTAGTGAAATATGTGCTTGATATACACAAGTTACCCCTGAACAAGCCTATATCAACTGTCTTGCTACAGCATCTGAGCTGACTGCTGCCATTGGGGTCCTCGGCCCAGGGAATGGATTAAGGTTTGAGTCCCGAGCGTGCTCCAGTGCATCAGCGTGCTGCTTCTCGGTCACGGAGCCCGAGCTCGCAGCTCTGTTCCACAGTTACATTACACCACGGCCCTCTCAGTGGGAGGGAAGAGGAGGGAAGGGGAAGGGAGGGAAAGAGAGGGAGGGCAGGGCAGGGCAGGGCAGGGCAGAGCTGCCCGCCCGGCCCCACTTCCCGGAGCTGTCCGTGCCCGCGGTGCTGAAGCGGCGCCCACCGCGGGCCGGGATGCTGCGGCCGGGGCTCACATACAGCGGATCGCCCTCCGGCCCCCGCCTCCGGCCAGGGCGCTCCTACTGAGGTGGGGCAGGGAACAAATAGAGTGAGTTTGGGAAAAACGGCCAGCATGGCTTTCCCGAGCTGGATGGCTGATATAGCCCAAGTGCTGTAGGAGCACTGGAGAAGGACCCTCATCAAATACGTTGGCAACAGGCAAATAATTTTTTAGGCTAATATATGATGATTATACTAAGGCAGAGGAGCCCATTTTAGAGAGGCTATATGGTAGGGGAATGAGAGAGCTCAATTGGATGGGCATGGCTCAGCATACTGATCCAGTCTTTGCCGTAGCAATATGCCTTGACAAACTCACAGAGCTTCCTTAAAATGCTACTGAGTTGTAGCTTGGTCTCTTTGCTGCCTAATGTGCTTGCCCAGAAGTATATCTCAGGATGAACAGAAATTATTGCACCCAAGTCATAATTTAGCTTCTCCCATCATCCAAATAAATTCTCATTGGCCAATGCTTCTTCTAGCATAAAATCTGCTGAAAGATCAATACAGTGTTCTCCATGTAATAATGGTGTGGTGTAAAAATGGTGTAATAACTTCGTGTGGAACTGCCATGACACATAGCTGTTTTTACTGGTTGTGGTGAACCCACCATTTTTCAATTTAATCTATGTACATTTTGTGTGTCCACCAGTTAGTAAGTACTAAATTAATCCTGGTTATTTGGATAATAACTGCATTTATCTTTTAACAGAAAACTTTAAAAAATATATTGGCACAAAGAAGTATGTTCATGATGCATTTTTTTATGTGGGAAAAGGGCTAGTTATCTTTGTGCACAGGATGAAATCTTAAACCTTTGACTTCACAAATGCAATTGTCACAACACACACACACAAACAAAATAGGGATGAAGTCTATTAAGCTTTATCAGTAAACTTGAAACATCCAGAGAATTTCAAAATAAGATTTTCTGGCTTTTTTCCCCTTTGGGAATATTTCTTTTCTGTGAATTAGGGCTCCTCAAGGGCATATGCTTGAAGGTCTGGCTTTTCTACATTCAGCCATCAAAGTTCTTCAGGTGCTTTTCCTTTTACATTGTGAGTAAGCTATCCTACACAGATATTGATGATGACATTGAAACAGAAAAGACAAAATGCAGCTAAGAAGCTAATTAGGTCATAAGATAATTAATTAGCTTAGAACTGGAAGTTTCTGAAGAATAAAGATCAGCTGAGGGTAATGAGTCCTAACAAATGGCTTCTGGTTAATGACTTAGGACAGATGCTTTTAAAAGTGCTGAGCTAAGTTTTATTGTTATTACTTGTTCAGTGGCTGTCGGGTAGTGTCTGCCAGGTCAGCTGTGATTCCTGGCAACTTCAGGAGATGCAAGCATGAGTGTCTCCAGACTGAGCAAAAGAACCCCCAACCCTGGGTACATGATACTGCATTATCATGAGAATGGCCACAGCAATTTCCACAGCCACCTCCAGTGGGCTGTGCTAACATTTCTAAAATCTTCATTTAGCAAGGACTAAGTTAACTCAGTGAGCAATGGACCTCAGCTAAGAAATTAACTCAAAGAAAGAAATCTAATAAAATAAACAGTTACTCTGTAGAATTTAAGTAGGTATATAGTTGAGCTTTTAACATGCTCTTCCACTCTTGATGAATCCTGGGCTCAGTGGGATGGGTCAGGGCTTTCCTCACCATAGTCAGATGACTTACCTTGGTTGTATCTAAACCTGGGTAGGACTTAGATTTGAAATCTCAAAGAAATCTTCCTGATTGTATTCAAGATATGGGATTAGTGAGAGTCTTAGGTGCTTATGAAAAAGATTAAAAGAAATCGTAGTGTTTCAGAAGATCCCCTAGATGAACTACAAATATTTCAAACATCCCACCCTCCAATACTTCAAAAATCTAGGCAAATATTCAAATATCTGATAAAAAAATGACCTAACCTTTTATTCATAAAACAACTAAAGCAGTTAATAATAGTATGAGAACACAAGGAAAACAGGACTGGAATGCTTTAGTACAAACTGAAGATAAAAAACTAAATTAAATAAAAAGATCTGATGGCTTATATCCTTAACAATTTTAAGATAGGAAATGGGTCAGGAATAAATCTGGATTTTGGCCTTGAAACAGTTTCCATATTAATTCTTTCTTTGATCATTTACCTGAATCTAAATTTATAATTGCTTGATTCCCTTCCATAAATCAGTGGAACTGGAAACAACTAGGTTAAAAATACTTTATAGAAATAATTTGAGTGGTCATACAGCTATCAGCTGTTCAATAAGGTTACAGAGTCAATCACTCTTCACTTGTCACTGAGATGGAGGAATAGCTTCTCTACAATTGTTTATTTAAGTATCATGCTAAATTTGCCATGGTTTCCAAATATTTAGCATTTTAAGTTGCTGACTTCAAAAGGGTTTTGCCTCTATAAGGATTACAGATTATGGGAAGAACTGTGGTCTGAAATACACTAAAGGATCATTACTGTTGGAGTAACAGAGATGGGACTCTGTCTCTGCTTTACTTGTAGAATGATAGATATAAATCTTACAGTAACAGTCCTCTGCAGAGTACCTTTCTAGTGATGGGTCACGCTTCAATGTGTTGAGTCGTGTTACTGATACTGAGTCTTTAGTCTAAAGACAGCAGTTCTTTTGATTTGTTATTAACATTTTTTAAAAATGTAAATACTTAACCATGTTTGTGCACTGACTTTTTATCTTTAGTGTTTGATATACATTCCTTGTAATTTAGTTTCCTCTTAACAATGTCAGAAGCTCTTACATTATTTTTCTTCTTTGTTTATCTCTTGAAAAAGTGAACATATTTGTTTCCTATTTTAATGTCTGAAAAAAGAAGGAGAACCCATATAATGTCTTGA
Organism: Pomatostomus ruficeps; assembly: GCA_013400735.1. Classification (NCBI taxonomy): domain Eukaryota; kingdom Metazoa; phylum Chordata; class Aves; order Passeriformes; family Timaliidae; genus Pomatostomus; species Pomatostomus ruficeps. The sequence continues at coordinate 29,228 of VYZT01014102.1, read as the reverse complement.
AAAGTACTAAGTCTCTAGCTAAATATGGTGCAAAGAATTCCTTTTCCAATCTAGTATAAGCAACCTTCTAGTAAAAAAGTATGTTTACGTACTAGGGGTTTTTTGTTTTGTTGTTTTGATTTTTTTGGCAGTACCGTTGTGTCAGCTGAGGTGGGATGAGAATGTGTGTGATAGTTTAATCAGTATTGCCATGACAGCAAAACTTAGCAGTGCAGAGAAAGACTGAAAACCTCTTCACAGAGGATCTGGGGTTAGTACTAATTCTTTTAGGCTTGGTGCAGCAGATCCCCTGGAGACATTGAACTTAACAGAGAAAGCTGATTGTCACAAGGAGGCTATTTAAAGATTACCTAACAATACCACCTTCAGTGTGCTAGTAGAAAAACCAGCTCTTGTACAATGACAAATGAGATTCAGCAATTGAAGAGATAAATGACCCAGGTGAGCTAAGGTTTTAGCAGTAGAGGAGACTGAAATACATTTTAAAGAGATATTATAGAGGAAGGATACAAAGGGCCAAGAAAGATGTGCTGCACTGAATCAGAAGCTTAGTAAGAGTGAAAGTATGACTGGATAGGGAGAAGAAGTATCTTCCCGGAGCAGAAAAGAATATATATGCTTATTGTGTAGGCCAGAAACCTAACACAAGGAGAGACAGGGGACAATAAACTGCAAAATGCTCTGAACACAGGGAAAGCTACAATATCCACACGTTGACGTTTGCATTTGAGATGACAAGATACAAACTGAAAACAAATGATGACAGAACACAGCGAAATAGATAATATCCTATCAAACAAAACCAGCTCGGGCAGACTACTTCATCCTCAGTCAAAAGAGCCAAATTCAGAGCAAAGCACAGACAGGTTAAATATACTGGCAAGGAACCCCCTTTCCCAACTGTGTGCATCTCTACACCTTGTACAATGAGCTAAACTTCCCAGCTAAACATTCCCCTTCCTTGTAGCCTAGCTCTCAGGTATATTTAAGGGCTCGTGGGGAAAAGGTGAAACACCAGCCCTGCCGGTACTTTATCTGTAAGGAGAAGCTGCTGCTGCGGCTGCCAGGCTCGTCCTGTCCTCGCTGAAATCTGCTGAGGCTGTGCTGCTGCCTGCTGGAACCCAGCTGCACTACAGCTTGGAACACCACACACCAAGGGAGATCGCTTCTGGAACCACTCTCTTTCTAAATCAGTAGTCATCAAGCATACAGAATAAGAGCTAACTTATTCCTTTTTTTCCTGCATTTTTTCCCCATAGCCTAAATCCTGACATTCACTAATACTGTCTAAATAGCTGCTGAGATAGGATTGATCTGCTACTCAGAAACCATCTTTGTTCGAAATGTCTACTTGTTTGAGAAGCTATTCTAATGAAAGCTGGGACAAAATAGCTCTGCATATCTTCATGCGTAATACATTTATTCAAAATTATTCTTAAATGTGGGCAAATAATGTATTGATGTCAACTGGATATGACACTAGAGTTTTATGATCCATAGATTACAGAAAGGCATATTTCTTAAATATTGTACTAGATTCAGTGATAGATTTGAAATAAAAAATGACATTACTGTTTTGCACAGTGACACAGCCAGTGCTACCTGTGTTTCCAAAGCTCATCTTATAGGAGTTGCTAAAATACGAGTTGTTTTATACGGGGCAAATCTGTTCCCTGCTGCTTGTAGTCCTGTGGTTGAATGGCATAGGATATAATACACTTTGATTGTGAGTTATCACCACGTGTGTATTTGTCAATGAATGATTTGTTGAATTATTTCTGCTGAAGTGATAGCTTATACCTTAACAAAAGGGTTTTGGCAGGCTGAACAAGAAAATGCATTTGCAAAAGACATTCTTATGCCTTCAAAATAGAATCAGATCTGCACTTTCTCCCTGGTCATTGTAAAGTCATACTATTTTGACTGGTTTTATAAGTCTACTAGTGGGAAATAGGATAATTGTAGGATATACTTTTTAAGACTGAAGTAGGAGTTTGTTGTTGCTCTATCCATTACTCTTAGAAAGGGTTATCATAAAAATTGTAAAACATTGGAAGAAAACACGCTTCTGAAGCAGTTCTTTTGCTATTAGTAACACCCTGTCTTGGGGCTCAGCATGCAGGAGAGCTTTGATACAAGAATGGTTGAAATATGGTTCCACTGAGTAATGGTTTCTCATTACTCTGTGGTGATATGGGGAGCTTTTCAGAGCAAATACAGAACAAATGTACTTTATTTTAATCCTACACAGTGCCATATATTCCAATGGATTGCCTGATGAATATTCCTTTCTAACTACTTTCCGGATGACTGGGGCCACACTTCAGAAATACTGGACTATTTGGCAGATTCAGGATTCTTCAGGAAAAGAACAAGTTGGAGTGAATCTCAATGGTCAAATGAAAAGCGTTGAGTTTTCTTATAAAGGAGCAGATGGAAGACACCAAACTGCATCATTTTTGCATTTACCTTTCTTGTTTGACTCCCAATGGCACAAGCTTATGATAATTGTGGAAGCAACCAGTGTCACACTTTTTATTGACTGTATTAAAATAGAATCCTTAAACATAAAACCAAAAGGGAAAATCAACATTGATGGCTTTGCTGTGCTTGGAAAACTTAAAAATAATCCTCAGATTTCAGTGCCAGTAAGTTTCAAAATCTTTTATTTCTGCAAAAAGTGTTTTGCATTAAATGTGGGGTTTTGTTGTGGAATTCATGTTTAAATTATTTCTGAAAGCAAAAATGGCAGAAAATAATGACTCATTGGCAGGTAAGTACTAGCTGGGCCTTTTTAATTTTGCACATATATATTTATACCTTGTAAGTTAAGAGATGACCCAGGTTATGTCTAAGTTTCAATAATGAAAATTCTTAGACATCCCTGTACTTGTTCCAACAGCTTTGAAATAAAAGAGTGAAGTGAGACAGAATTTTAAACTATATCTCACACTGTTTGCAAAAAAACATGGACCCAGGTTAAACAGTGTTTTGTAAACCTGAAAGGGAAAACATTGCAACAAAAGAAGCATCTCATTTTTCATCATCTCTGTATGTTTAGTTACGGTACTGCACTGGAATTGAAATCAGTTTTACTTAAGAATGTCAGCAGAAAGCTGCCCCATGTGTCTGAAGGGATCTATCCAGCATGCTGTAATGGATGTGGATTAGGAAATTGAAATAGCTGAAAAGTTATATTAATTCTGTTGAAAGCAAGAGTTAGTCTTTGAAAATGTCATTCAAAAATAATCATCTGAAGCTGATAATGTGACAATTAGCATATTACAGATTAGCATATTTTACCTTTGCTAACTGCTCTGAGGGATGCTGATGGATGAATGCATAGGTTGGATGATGAAAACATTACACATTACACATATTCTATGCATGCTAATAGGGAAAAGAATTCTATGTTGATATTGTTTTCCTCTTTGGAAAGATATTTAGATTAAATGTGTAAAAAGCTATAGGTATTAATGCAACAGTTTTACAGCACCTGGTATACAGTGCTAGAGCAAACTGTGCCCTCAAATCAGACACAGTCATCCCTTTAAAAACGAGGAGGGTTCCTGCTGCCTGTTGAAGTAGTGATTCCAAATGGCAGCTGACAAGTTAGGAGAGAGATGTGCTATCAAGGTCACCTTGCCCTTCTGTTGGTACTCTGGCTGACCTTTGGCCAGGACTAAAGAAGTGAGGAGAAGCAGAAGAGCAATTTGGAATCTTATCCTCTTTGCTCTCCAGCCTGTGTTTTGCAGAGACTTGCTCTTTTCAGCAAGGTATACAAATGAGTAGCATTGTTCACCTAGGGCTCTTCAGGCATTTTTCTGGTGGGGAAGAGTCTCTGGCATTGAGTTCTGCCTTGCCTGTGTGTAAGACTGTATATTGTTAGGCACCAGTGTGGAGCTACGTTAAGTATTGGACAACCTCCTTTAGGGATGAAAGGACAAAATGGAATTAAATAATTTTTATAATTCATCATTTTTTATGCAAAATATTTGTTTATAACTTTAGCATGTTTCTGGGAAGATTCAGTCATATGAAGTAACTGTTATGAAAAAAAGTAAAATCTTTGCATGAATTAGGCCTTAAAACAGGAGTATGGTGCACATTTCTTGACAAAAAGAATAATGAAGCACTGGAAGAAATTATCAGGGAAGACAGAAAGTAAGCATGACACTATATTCTTAAACTGAGTTTGGATGTCTAAAAATACACTTTATTTTAGACAGAACAGACTTAAGAGTCACTAGATTGAATTGCATGGCCTGTGCTGGGAAGCCCAAAATTACAATGGTAGTGATTCAACCTGATATTACAAAAATGTAAATTTAGAAACACCGTATCCTCTGAAATGATGATAAAGGAACTACATAGTCAGATGGACTAGTAATTTTAAAATGTCTATTTATATTTCAGAAGTTTCTGGTTTAGCCTGAGTACTTTATTTCTCTTTAAACTGACTAAATAAATCTGTGTTTGGGGATATTCTAGGCTTATCCTTTAACTAGCTTGACTATAGGTTTAAATACCTCAACAGTCTTGGTTATTTAATATGCTCTAGGCACAGCTTTTAATTTACTCCCAGGCATTGTTAAAGTATATTACTTCCAGTGGTATAATTTTAAAAGGACATAAGTTATGTGTTTCCTATCCTTTTTTGCAGCATTCTGTGAGGGCCCTATTTATCTTGCAGAATAGGTCAACTTCTGAGACGTGCACTGTAATACATATAATTTTAAAAGGGATTCTTTATTGCTTGTTATTACTATGATTGCCTAGGAGAATAATAGATACATTTCCATTGGAAACTGCACCTTGCCTTTCAGCCTCTACAAAGATTTATTCCAGGATTTCTGGAATGCTTTATGGAGGGCAAATTTTTATACAGATTCACAACTGTATTTTATCTTTCCTTTTTTTAGATAAGAATATCTAAAAGTTTTATCTTTTTATCTAAAAGTAATTAATACAATCCATTATAAACTCTAGACAATGTGAGATATAGCATCATTTCAATACTGCGAAGGAACTTACTTCCTAAATTAAATGTTTTTTATAGGAAGGTAAGGAAATTAATTTCTTACTGGTCAAATTATAACTTCTGTGAGATGATATAATTGCCTTATTTCCCGTGATTTCAGAGGCATTACCATGGTTCTCATAATAGACACTAAACATTTGCTAGAAGTCACTCTCGGGCATCATTTAATTGACATTTAATGTTGCTAACTAGCTCAGGGAAGCTACATGACTTATAACATCTAAGAGGAAGCTGCTTGTCAATATTTGTTTAACAGGGATTAATTTACACCACAGAACAGATTGTGTCTGTGTGCTGTAAAAAGTAACATCTTGGGGTTTTTTTTCCACCCTGTGAAATCTCACATTCAGCAGGCAGAACCCTTGCTGTGGAAAACCAAATAACACCAGAATTGGCTGTAATGTTCAAAGGCTTTGAAAAAAGGTGCAAGCAAAATGAAGCTCTAAAAATCTATTTCAGAGATGTAGAAAAATGGATAAAACATGGTTAAAATAGCTCTGGAATGAGATACCTTTAAATATATGTAGTCTATTCTTGGTCACTTAACAAATGTACAAACAGGTGATAGCAGACCTCTCTTAGAAGAAACACAGATATCTTTGACAAATCATTGTAGAAAATCTCCACATGAAAAATTGCTTTGCTGAGTTGTACTTCCCCAGGAGGATGACTTCCCCTGAATCATCACCAAATCCAGTGGGGTACAGGGAACTAGATCTCCCAGAGGAGACCTACAGGTGTGCTCTGAGGGTCACGGTTTTCCTTAAAGTCTGTGGTACTGCTAAAGGCATCCCTGTGACTGATTTTATAATGCAAATACTACCCTATATGTTTTTGCATAATTTGTGTTTTACTTAATCTTCACCTCTCCCAACTAAAGCACTAATAAGACAACTGGATTACATGGTTGATATCAAGATATGTAAAGCTTGTGGGTATTTGCAGGAATTTCTGTAGAACTTAAGAGGAGGAAATAGTGAACAGAGAGACACAGTTAATTGTATTTGTGCTGACTAAGAAATTAAGATGAAACAGAAATCTTGTAGGAAACCTGCAAAATGTATGTCAGGAATATTGACCCATGGGTCTGAAACATCTTTTGTAGTTTAACTCCAGATAGTAACTAAGCTCCACACAGCCACTTGCTCACTCTAGCCCATGGTGGGATGAGAATTGGAAAAGTAAAAGTAAAGAAACATGTGGATTGAGATAAAGACACTTTAATAGGTAAAGATCAAGCCATGCACACAAGCAAAGCAAGACAAGGAATTAATTCACCACTTTCCAATGGCAGGCAGGTGTTCAGCCATCTCCAGGAAAGCAGGGGTCCATCACATATAACAGTGACTTGGGAAGACAAACAGCATCACTTCAAACTTCCCCCGCTCTTTCCTTCTTCTCCCAGCTTTATATTCTGAGCATGATGCCGTATAGTCTGGGATATCCTTTTAGTCATTTGGGGTCAGCTATCCTGGCTGTGTCCCCTCCCAAATCCTTGTGCACTCCCAGCCTACTCACTGGTGGGGTGGGGTCCGGAGCAGAAAAGGCCTTGATTCTGTCCAAGCTCTGCTCAGCAATAAGGAAATCATCCCTGTGCTATCAACACTGCTCCCAGCACAAATCCAAAACACAGCCCCATACCAGCTACTGTGAAGAACATTAGCTCTACCCCAGGCAAAATCAGCACACCACCTATGGGTTCAAAAGGTTACACTAAAATATCTTTGCTTTATGATTACACCTAAATTATCTGAGGTTCCTGTCTGAGAACTTTGTGCCTGCACTTAATCCTTAATAACACTGTGTATTGATATCAATAGAACACCTAAATGAGACATCTTCAAGTGGTGTCCTTTAAATCAGCTTAACATAATCAACAAGACCATTGAGAAATACTGTCAAGGGAAAAGATACCTTGATAGCAAGACTAGAAAATTTTTGCCCTTCTCTCACCTCTCCTAAATCAAGAGGAAGCCAGTCACATCTTTTACTACCTTGCCATCAGAAGAGTTCTATTTTTCAATTTTAAAATGTCAGAGAGGTTTCATAGCAGCTTTTGTTTTAAAGAGCCTCAAGGCAGGTAGAGTTAACTTCTTTTTATAGCTGGTACAGTGCTGTGTTTTGGATTTAGTGGGAGAATAATACTGACAATTTACTCCTGTTTTGGCTGTTGCTATTGTATGGTTGCCTTTAGTATTAAACGAGTATTAGTTCTTTTATACATATATTATGGCCCTCAATTGGCTATTATTATGAACTGAGGAAGGTTTGAAAGTGAGAAGTGGATAAAGGAGGGAGAGAATTGACTCACAGATGGTGGTGTCAGATAACAGGTAAAAGAAAAAAGGGTACTGCTTCTGTTGTGCTCTAGTCTCAGCACTCTGGAAACTGTGATGACTGCAAAGCAAACAGAACAGTAGAGATGTGATAAAGAGGATTTCAGGAGTGGCAGAACTAAAGTGAAGAAGGTAAAAGCTAAAAAAAAAAGCAGAAACTTTTCAACTTTTGGATATGCGGTGTCTTACAAAGATTTTAAAGTACTTCAGACAAAGCATTTACTAGTTCTAGCAGTCAGTAAGCAGCTAAGTCAATGTAAGGATGGTGGTCAGCCTGCCCCCTACATCAGTTATGGGTTGGGACTGAAGAGCATAATGAGGTACCCCACAGAAGGCAGCCTGGAAGCACCAAGACATTATTTTGTGAGAGTGGTGGTGGGAGCTTCTTTAGGTCATGGAATAAGAAGAAAGACTTAGGGAGGAAAAGAAATGGCAGCTGAAAGACTCTGGTCACTTCTATTTTCTGCTTCTCAGGAAAAAATAGAACCCTGGTATTGAAAAGACACTGATTTATGTTGTAACAAGAAAAAAAAACCCTCCAAAACTTTCTTTCCCCCCAGCTCCTCAGCCATCCATAATAAAAAAGAAATAGAAGCTTCTGAATGTTACCATCAAACTGAAAAATCTCTGGATTAACTACTCAGTGGTACATAAGCCAGGCTGATACTATGTGTGATGTGAAGGGAAAACAACACAAGACTTTAATATACAATAAATACACACAATTTAATATGCTTTTTGTGCTTAAAATTCCATGTGATGCATTATATATCAATGGATATACTTCTGAAGCTCTATGTTCAAGTGATTCAGTAACTTTCAGCATACGGTTTGTTTTGTGACTTATATAGTACATCAAGTGAACTGTGGTGGCAACTTCTGGAAAGAGGTTTACCTTAATCCTGTGTTGTTTTCCAGTACCAAATAGTAAAGTTTGAAGAAGATGTGAAATTTCACAGAAGTGTATTACTCAGTTGCAGTCTGTCACTAGTGTGCATACGAACTTGCTTTTTGAACTTGTCACAATTGAACCATATTTCCATTCTCAGACCTACCATTCCGCATGAATACAGCCATCCACTTAGAGAAAACCTTTTTTTTATGTCTAATAAAACAACCATACAGTGTGACGAAAAATGAATATAAAGAATATGTAAAAAATGACATCCGACAAATCTGTCTTTCTCTTTAAATCCCTCGGCCAGTTTATGTCCTCTCTTTAAAAGACCTCCACAGTTAGGGGTGGTGGAATGCAGGGCGAAGCACTGCTCCACCTGTAGCTATTCCCATTAAATACCTAGCTTTTAACCCTCTCTGCAGTGTGCCAGTATTCCTCCCCTTACACCCTCGGCCAGCGTGACCTTCTGACTTGAATTAACATGATCTTTATCTCATCTGCCAGTTCGAGATCCAGTGGATGGCGATTCACTGCGACCCGCTGCGACCCCAGCGCGAAGGCTGCGGCGAGCTGCCGGCTCGGGTGAGCGACCTGCCCTGCCGTGCCCTGTCCCCTGCTGCAGCCCACGGGAGTCTTGTGTTTTCTCCCCCTTCCTGTCCGGAGATGCTCTTTTTTACCATACCTGCCTGGTATTCGGTGCTTTTAGAAATCCAACCCCGCCCCGAGCAGCCGCCGTCTCATTTTAACCCTTCCGTGACTCGCTGTTTGCCTCGCCCCGGGCGGGCTGCTTGGCTGGGACCCCTGCGGGCGCTGTGCCTCGCAAGCAGAGGCGCAGTCGCGACGGCCCCCGGCATCGCCGCCGCACCGGGCTCCTGGCAGCGGGAGATCCGCGGGCAGGGAGGGGTCGGTGTCCGACCCAACAACAGCAGCGGGGCAAAGGGTTAAGACGCTGTTGGCATTCCGTTCTCCCCTGCCCGGCCGCCAGCCTTCCTCCAATCCCCGCGATCCTGCCCGGAGCCGGGCCGCAGCCGGGAGGGGCTCCGGTCGCGCTCACCTTTCGCCCGCCCGCCCCGGCAGCGCAGGCTGCTCCCTCCATCCATGGCCCCGCGCCTCCTGCCCCTGGGGCTTTTTCTGCAGGCGCTTTGCCTCGGCCTGGGTCAAGTAAGTTTGTTCTGACTTTGGCTCTGTTTTGTTGTTTTTCTCCCTCGCAGATAACCCAGACGGGAATCGAGGTAAGTGCGAAGGAGGGGATGGAGCTCGGGGCGCTGGTGCAGAGGGACCGGAGGTTCGCTGCCGTGCCCTGCACCGACCCTCCGGAGGGTGTTTGTGCCGTGTCCCCGCAGCAGCCGTGGTGACGCGGAGAGGCGACCCGGCCGCAGGGCGGTGGCACCGTGGGTGCGCCTGCCTGGCGAGCACAGCGCAGGTGGCACTGGCGGCGCGTGAGCCCCACGTACAACTACCGCCGGATGGAATATTTCTGGGAATCTGGTGTGTGGAGGAAAGGTGGCCAGAGCAGCAGTGCTGTGGGGAGCAAGGGACCAGGCTCAGGGCCCGGGGCAGCCTCCTGCTCACAGAGCCCCGTTGTGGGGCCGCGGGCAGAGCTCACTCCCAAGTAGAACAGAGCCCCCCATTATAGGCACGGAGACCTGTAACAGCCTTTCCCCGAGTTTCCACAAGCTGGCGGCGCCTGCTACCTCCCCTCGGGAGCCTGGCGCTTTGAGAAAGGGCCTCTGTAGATGTTAATGTAATCCTGAGGAACCAGGGGAAACTGCTGAGCCAGTCAGTGAAGCAGGGAAAGGGTTGTTTTAAGTTTTCATTGCTACTATGAACTCTCAGGAAGACTGTCTCCTTTGTGTTGGCTGAATGAGTAATTAGTGTAGTGAATTTTGGTGTTTGATTTGCGAAGATTATTTTGTTTCTGCCACCCTGTCATTGCCATGTGGCATTCAGATCCTACTGGGTGGGGAGTGGAGCCCACCTGTCCCAGGGAGGGGGGTGTAACACCTTCTCTATTCCCTTGGTGTGGGCAGTGTTGCCAGTCCTCATAGTGACAGTCGAAATAGGATACAGGGCCTGTGATATGCATGGAATGAGGATGCAGCTCCTCGTCACAGCTGTGACCTCTTGACTAACCCATAGTCTCTAACTGTGCTGGTACCCACAGACTGGCTCGGTGGCTTGCCAGGCTCTAATTGCTCCTTTTTTTCACTCCTTGTCAGAGAGGCCCCCCTGGTCCACCAGGCCCCCCAGGTCCACCAGGGCCGCCAGGAGTTCCCGGTATTGATGGCATTGATGTAAGTGTTTCCCATGCCCTGCCTAGGAAATAGGAAATGCCTTGAGGTGTATCTGCATTGTCTGTCAGCACTTGATCCTGAGGAGCTTGAATCTGGCTGCAAATACATGAAGGAATTGATGGATCTCATGCTCTGTAGTGGTCTGGAGTGAGGGGAGAAAGCAGCTTTTCAGATAATCTTTGGTATGGAAAACTCAGGATTATTTATTTTATGTAATCAACATCATATGCTGTGGTTATCTGTCATAAATGGGGGTAGGGGTTTTATAAATCTAATCCCAAAAGGGATTATGTAGAATCACTCATACTAAATCATGATAAGGATTTGTGGCATTATTCCTGATAGGAGCTACCACATGTGTTCCCTCGTTCTGTGTCAGAAATTTCTGTGATGATTTTTGTTAGTCTGTAATAGAAATTACGTGGATTAATAATTTCTTCTACAATAAGAGTTCAGGATTATGTTTGATAATCTGTAAATCAGTGGTTTTCATGAAGGACCATAAAAGGTTGTTGTAGGTCTGACTAATACCTTCCTTTTCATATCTTGGTAGGGGGAGAGAGGTCCGAATGGCCCCCCTGGTCCGCCGGTAAGTGATTTCAGCTCCATTGCATTTGCTTCTGCGAGAGAAGTAGTTTTGAGTTTTGTTTTTGCTTCCATCTGTGAAACATACTTAACTGTCCTTTTTAATCCTGAAGGGTCCAGATGGGGATGCAGGCAAACCAGGATCCCCTGGGCTGCCTGGAGAGCCGGGAGCTGATGTGAGTACACTTGATTTTCTGGAATTTCTGGGTTTTTTTTCCCGTATTTTTTTTTTTTCCTCACACCCCCCCTCCCCCCCAACCCCCGAATAAATAGATAAAGCACAAGGGCTGTCAGTGCTGCTGCCTGGCCCTGGAGAGGGCACTGGGCAATGGTCTCAGGGAGGACTCGTGCTGTGGCCTCTGGTCACAGGGCAGGGCATGAGGAGGGTCTGCTGATGCATCTTCCTGTCCTGTGGAAAATAGAGAAGATCAGAGTTTCAACATCATCTAGTGTTGCTGGCCTCTTAGATCATACCTCTTGAATAAATTTGAGGCAACAAAAATACCTTCAAACATTTTTTGGAAACTTTGTATTTCTCTCTCTTGAGAGCACTGTTAGAAAGCATTTCTTGTTATGAAGCAGGACTGTTGCATTAGTACTTAGATGTTATGCTAGGGGGTAGGCAAACTTATGTTTAATTTACATAAGATTTTAAAATTTTAAAAATGTAAAGTAAAGACTATATCAAAAATAAAGACTATATACAATAAACCAGTCTATTTAGAGGGTATTGCAAATTATATAAATGAAAAGCCTAGTATCTATTTAAGGTTGCAATGTTGTTAGAGGTTAATATTTAATTTGCATTTGAGAAGAGATTTAGTGGGCATGGAGCTGGAACAGTCTTTTATCAAACTGTTCAAATTTCGTATCTGTAAGAGGAAATGGGCTTTGTGAGTGACATCTCATACCACTTCACTTTTTCCTGAAAACGATACAGGCCCACAACCCATTTGTACATGTCAAAGCCCTATAAGCAGATCTTTAAAAATCATTGCCTCTTACAATTTTCACTTAAGGCATAGTTTTATTTGCCTTGCCAAAATTCATGGGAACACAATCACGTGAAGCAGAACACATCAAAGTCAGCTCAGCTTTTGGTATTTGTTCACACTTGTATATTCCCTCATATTAGTGGATGAGTGACAATGCAATACTAAAGTACAGTGTTTTGAAATAATGAACCTTTTTTATTTTCACCTGAAGAAAAAAACATGAGATCTTATTGTACTTCCACTGTGCATTCAACTTTTAATTGGAGTTTAGATTAATAATACAGTCTGTGTTTAATTGGTGAGGCAGTTCTGACTTTCTAAATCTCATTTTATTTCAAAAATTATTTCAGTGTCAGGTTTAATATACTGTGAAAAGGTACTGTACAGTAATTGCTTGTAATGATCATGTAAGCTTTCAAAATCCAATTGTTGGGACCATTGTGTGAACACTGAAGTCCTGGAAGTGTATCAAAAAAGAAAAGTATTAGCTAAATGTAAAATAAAAGCTCTTCTGGATATCTGGAAATTTATAAGCTGTATAAGCTGACTATAAAATTGAAAACAAAAGGAAAAATAAGAGCTCCAAATAAATTTCTGGTTATAATATCATGGTTTGTTTTTAATTTTAGACAGACAGACAAGTTCAAAGGGTAAATTTAAATCCAGCCTGGCAACTTTGTTTGGGTTTTTTGTTTGTTTTATTTGTTTTTGTTTTTGTTGTTGTTGTCAATGAAACTTTTATTTGAAATAGAAAACACTGACAATTTTTGTTTTTAACCTGAGCCATGAAATATATTCATCAATCTCCCAGTAAGAGGAAATATGATCTTGTGAGATCACATGTTTAATTTAATTGTGATTTAATAAATAATTCTTGAAGATATATATCACAGGCACTGGTGTTTGTCACCAGAAGCTGGTACTTTTAACTTGTGTCGTTCTATCTGTACATGTAAGTAAATATTTGGATTGCAAGTCTCCTGCAGTTACTAATTTCATTTAATAGGTTCATTTTTCTATGTTTTGGAATGTTTTCAGTTGTGATTAAGAAAAACACATAACCCTTGCATTAACGTTGTATACCTTGCTTCCAAAGGGATTCACAGGACCTGATGGCTCACGTGGAGCCCCAGGACCAAAAGGACAGAAGGTAGGAACAAAATCATGGATGAAATGGTGGATTTTTTAAAGCAGCATTTTTGTGTGTCTCTATGTGACTAATAAGATGCTGCAGCCTTTCTTACAATCTTAAAATATCTATAGAATGCATACGTACTGGGCCCTTTTTACACAGCCAGCAGTAAGGAATGGTAGCTGGCATTACATTGTTGGCATTAAGGTTGAGCATCTTCAGCAATGGTGAGGCCCTTTCCATCTTGTATATCTTGTAACATGCAGTGGGAATCAGAAAAACCTGACTTCATCATCAATCAAACAACTGAAATAATAAGCAGAAGTCAGAGTAACAAGCATGCTTGAATTTTTGGGTGGTGGGGAATGGATTTGGAATAAAAGGCCTGAGGCTGTATCTTTTTAATAATGAACAAGTCTTTCCTTTCTGACAAGACTTACTGAAACCAGCATAGCATTAATGAAGTGAATAATATTTGCAGACTATGTCCACTAAATAATACCCTCCAAAAGGTGAGACAACCTCTTGCTGTATATTGTTTACAAAACTTGATCTTAATGCCTCTTAAAAACTCATTTTTCATCTTTTAAAGGGGGAGCCAGGACTGCCAGGTGCTCGTGGACTTCCAGTAAGTAATGCATTTAGTATACAAAGAGGATTTTCACACCTTAAGTATTAATATGAAGGCTTCTTAACTCTAAATGTAGGGAGGAAAAGCCCAAAACTATTTCTGAGGTTTCAAAGAACTCTTTAATTATGAAAATAGTACTTTAAGGAACCTTTTTGTCTTTATATCTAAGTGTGCAAATATTACTGGAAAGTTGTATTTGGCTTGTGGAAAAGAAAGGAGCATGTGTGATGTGGTCCCAAGTTTTGGACTCATACCATCCTTTTCCATCTCTTTGTGAGAATGCTATGGAGATGAGACAGCCCATGTTTCATTTGCACATAGTAGTCAACAGTTATTCCTGTTTTCAGCTTCTTGCCGTGTGTCTAAATGGTATCGCTAAAGTGTGAATTCTCTGAGACTCCTTGTGCTGTTTTGCAGTTCTGTATGAAAACAAGCCAAATATGAGAAAGGACATGCAAAGAGTAATGTTCCAATTGGCATGCAGATGGATTTAACATTCATTTTGAGGGGCTGAAAATAATTGTGGATTTTAGGAGTTTTGGAGGCAGAAGAAGTAAATGATGGTTGGCATGTAGAAATTTAGCTTAGGAAAAAACCTCAAGGAAGATGAATAATGGAACAAGATGACTAGCAGAAATTATAATAAGGCTGCACATAACTAAAATATAATTAAAATTAGATTCAGTTTGGAAAAATTATTTAAATTAAATAGAAGAGGCATTGTATTCCAGTATAACACTCCTTGTGTATTTGTATTTTTGACCTTGTCCTATTAACTCTCATTAAATTTATATGAAACAAGTATTTTGATATTTGGACAGAGAGAAAATGACAAAGTTATTCTTGAAGGTGTGACATTATAGACATGCTCAAACTCAAGATTAGTCACTTTGTGGACACTTTAATTTTCGTGGATGTTGATTTTTACCTGAAAATTTGGAAAATAGGTGATATTTTATAATGGCTGTCTGGTCTGTAGGCTCAATATATGAGCTAAATTTAGTCACAGAAAATGGCAGAACTGAGGTAGGTTCTAGGTGGAAGGATTTTTTTTTGTTGTTGTTTTGGTTTTTTTTTGTTTTGGTGGCTTTTTTGTTGGGCTTTTTTGTTTGTTTTTTTCTGTCAACTAGATGGGGAAATAATTTCTGGGTTGTATGCAATGCATTTTAAAACATCTAACTGCAAAGAAGAGGTAGTTAAACTCTGTCAAGTACATTTGCTTAGATTATTTGGGAAAAGATGATTAGAGGGATGGAGCACCTCTCCTAGGAGGAAAGGCTGAGAAAATTGGGATTATTCAGCCTGGAAAAGACATGGCTTAGGGGTGACCTAATTGCAGCCTTCCAGTACCTGAAGGATGCCTATAAGAGAGCTGGAGAGGGACTTTTTACAAGGACATATGGTGGCAGGACATGGGGAAATGGCTTCAAACTGAAAGCGAGTAGGTTTAGGTCAGGTGTTAGGAAGAAATTCTTTGCTGTGAGGGTGGTGAGGTACTGGAACAGGTTGCCCAGAGAAGCTTTGGATGCCGCATCCCTGGAAGTGTTTAAGGTCAGGCTGGATGGGGCTCTGAGCAAGCTGGTCTGATGGAAGGTGTCCCTACTCACAGCAATTGGAACTAGTTGATCTTTAAGCTCTCTTCCAAACCAAGCCATTCTGTGGTTCTATGATAGGGAAAAATGGGGTAATAAAACTAAATTACTGAAATATTTGGTTAAAGTAATGTTGTATTTTAGCCTGCCAACTGAAATAAAAATCGAGTTGGGGAAAACATACATGATTTTAGCTCACCATTTACAAAATAATGCAAGAATGATTAATTTAAGACCCTCCAGAGTAAGTGGGTGCATAAAACATGTGTAAAGAGAGTTAACCTCCTTTTGGAGGCAGAGATGTTAATTTTTGAAGGCAGGAAACTGGACCAACTTATCAAGGTAGAATGCTGATTCTTTTCAGAGCAGCAGGACTTTTGTTACCATATTTTGAGACTGTAAAATAAATAAACCTCATAAGACTTTGGACCACTGTTCAAAGCTGAGTGATTTTTGTTTGCCCTGAGACTTTCACTCTTAAGGTGATAACCCTTCAGTGAACCTCAGTAGGGATTGCGTTTGGACTTGTTCTGTCTCTTCTTGATAAGCAACTGAAGTTTGTGTTTTCAGGTGAATCTGTAGGAATATTTATAATGAGGAAATGAGAATTCCAATTTATTTAAAAGAAGAGAAAAGATGGATAGAATTAATCACCTTGTGTCATTACCCTTGTACTTATTAAGATTAATCCTTAGACCTCACGTGTTAGAAACAAGCCTAGTGATTGTTTTTGTAGCTCCATGGTTGTTAACCCATACATGCTGAATCCATATAGAGAGATTAATGCTCAAAATAATTCTCTCAGGAAAGCCTGTATATATGCATTTTTCCCTCTGGTGAATGGTTGTATCCTACTGAAGAAATTGTGCAGATACTGGAAGATTCTCAAAATGGCCAGCACTGGTCATCTGAACTTTAGTGAGATTATACCTACTAACAAACTCCCCAAAAATGAAAACCCAAACCAAAACAACAACAACAAAAACCCCCACAACCCCCCCACCAAAACAAACAAAAAAACCCCCTGTAAAACCCCCAAAAAATCCACCTACCCTAAAAACAAAAAGAAAAAAAAAACCAAGTAGAAATGGTAGTGCTGGAAAGTGACAGTTCTAATTTTCAGATTCAGAGACTTTTGGACAAGCTCTTACTACAAACGTGAAGTAATGGTGCTGTTTAACCTTTGCAGTTCTTTGGTTTGATCCATGAAACCTCATTTACTAGAAACATAGTGAGCACAAATATGAATCTGCATACTAGCTACATGATTGAGTGCTTAGGCGTAATTATGCACTGCTTTGAATATTGTCAGTGGCTTTTTGCAAGTGGAGTAGTCCCTGGGTAGTTACCCGAAGACTTCATTTCTCACAAAACCTCTTGCTTAAGTTATTAAAAGGCTCAGTGCAAACAGAAAATCAGAAGCCTTGGATACAACACTAATTAGTTTTAAATTATTATCACTGTTTATCATGTTCATCTAGTGGCATTTATAAGCCAAGTTAGGACTTTCAGGTATCTTCAAGAATGAATATTAAGGACATAAAGTTTTATAATACAGCACCTGCTTCTCTACTTCTGTCACCTTTTCTTCTCCAGAATGTACCTTGGCAATCTTCAGTTATTGTCTTAAGTTTCCCCTCTTTTTTTGTATTTTTTTCCTGCTTCATCATTTTGTTTCAATTTATTCTCTTTGTCTCATCTCTTTGGTGGATAACTTTTCAAATGACAGGCTTACAAAGTTCTCAGAATTCTTCTGATTAATTCAAGTGATTTTTTTATTCAAGTAATTTAAATATGCTGATGTCTCTGACCTGGTCCTGGTAGATGGGCCTGGGGCTGATACATTAAGTGCATGTATTGCACCCTTCAAACCATTCTCTCTTTTAGTTCCCTCTAACTTTGCTATGAACTGATACATTGCTAGTGGTTTACACATCTGGTATATGGGGAGGATTGTGTGTATTTAGTGACAGAGAATTTGAAAATATGTTAAGGTCTACTGAAACACAGTGTCCAGCACAGCGTACACTTACAAACACTGGACTCTCTGTGGTGGATGGCAGGGGTAATTTCCAAATCTACAGCATAGGTGTTTCTGAGGCAGGGGATGACAGACCGGGCCCGTGTGCTCCATGTGCTCCCTGTGCTCCGTGGGTCAGAGGAGCACCTCCAAAGCAGGCAGCAAACACCTGGGCATGGAAGGCTGCACTCGCAGGCTGTGTGGAGAGGCTTTCCCTTTGGGACACAGATAGAGGAAGGAACGTGGGCAGCTGGCTGGGACCAGGAACTGCTCTGTGTACTTCCTTACTGACGATTCCCTGGAGCTCTCAACTTTGCCACTTGTTCTGTTTGTAGAGAGTTCATGGCCAGAGGGGTGGAGGAGCTGTGTGAGGGAGAAGTGTTGATTGACAAGGGAGAGCCCCTGTTTTTTGCAGTCTTAATTAGGAAAGTGAGGAGTTACAGTGGAGTGGTCAGAGGAGGGGACAGCCTTCTCCTGGGCTGCTGTGTGGGCTGGACACAGCAGCTGTAGCTGCTTCTTTTGGTACCGTCGACCTTCCCTGCCACTGTTAGGGGGTGTGTTAGGAAGGGCTGCTCCAATGAGAACCTGCAAGCAGGTGGTTTCCTCCTTTCAGAGGCAGGTGATACTATAATACTGAATATGTGCTGCAGTGAAAGTTTGATTTGTAGAGTCAAATATAGATACCTATAATATGGTG
Source organism: Pomatostomus ruficeps (assembly GCA_013400735.1). Classification (NCBI taxonomy): domain Eukaryota; kingdom Metazoa; phylum Chordata; class Aves; order Passeriformes; family Timaliidae; genus Pomatostomus; species Pomatostomus ruficeps. Next base: position 11,007 of record VYZT01014102.1, on the reverse strand, counting down.
AATTGCAGCAAGGAAGTGTGAAGCAATAACAAAGCAGTTATTAGATTATGCAAGCTTACTTTCTGCTGTGTATTAAATGGTTAAAATGGAGCGATTCTGATGAATGCTTGAAATTTTCCTTGTGTTATACAGACTTTTCTAAAGAGCCTTTCAAATACAACCCCGGATTGATATTCTGTGGCTTTTTTACTCACGTTCAGTCCAGGTGCCTTATTGTGTCAAATCTCCTGAATATTTAAGTATATTTGGGATTTTATATTTTAGTGTTTCATGCATATCATTGGCACTGTTCTCCATAAAATTTTCCATTTGCTTTAATAATGCAAGACTGAGGAATCTGTTTTCTTAGAGGGAATATATCATCCAGATAGGCAGAAACACATTTGCATCTTGGACGCTTCTCATTAAAATGATTCAGAACAATACTGATGGAAAATGCAAACAGGAGAAGTTTGGTGTTCTTTCTGATTACCAAAAACCATAAGTTTAATGGATTTAGGCCTAAGGGAAGCACTGAGGGCGAAAAGGTTCTCTTTCGTTATAAATTCAAATGTACTTTTAGAAGGAAATTATTATAGAATAGATATGTTTATCATGGTACTTGATAATTAGCTAAACACAAAGCCTTTAATGTCTTCATTCCTTTGTGGAGGTGTATATATTTATAAATATATATAATGATACTGCAAAGCAACTTAATCAGTAATTTAATTTTCTCCACTGATACCAATTACCTAATAATAAAATTGAGTTTTAAGAGTAGTTAAACAAGTTTTCAAAATGATTTTGCAGAGTCAAATGAGGGTTTTTTTACACCTTTTTTATCCCAAATACTCTATTTTCGGAAAACAGCTTATGAGAGGTTATGAGCTCTCCCCATATTTCTGACCTTTTTTTCATATTTCACAGGGCAAGGGGCTTCTTGGACCACCTGTAAGTATAAATTTTACAATTCATAAATATACTGTTCAAGGAATCTGTTTGAATATTTAATAAAGCCATTATACTGTAATTAAAAGTAATTCAGTGAAAAAAGAGATGGTTTTAATCCTGATGTTCTGTGTCTGTTATGTATGTTTTCTTCACTGAGGTTGTGTAGGTCTGTGGTATATGGGACAAGAATATTGGTGTCTGAAGGCATAGTTTGTGAGAATTACATGTTCTCAGTCCTTGCATACTTGTTACATAGGTATGATGTGGTATAAAAATATGATTTACCTTGGTTGTTGTAGGGTCCAGCTGGTGCAGCAGGACTTCCTGGGGAAGTAGGTCGTGCTGGTCCACCTGTAAGTACTACTGTGTTTGCTGAAAATGTAGGTTTATTCAATTGCTAGAAGGTGCTTAAAGAAAAAATGGGCCATCTAAATACTATTTGGGCTATCACAGCATTTTCAAATGTTTTTTACCTCTGCAGTGGTCACTGGTAGAAGAAGGATTATGTTTGAGGCTCATCAGAAATAAGAATAATGAATCAAAGTCAAGGCCACCTGTTAGATTAGAATTAAATGTTTCATGAAGTGTCCCATACTCTACTTCTCTTATTCAAGGAAAGCTCAAATCAAAAAACAGATCTTACAGAAATACAAGAAATGTAAACCTTAACTACTTAAACTACTGATTTTTATTTGCATATTAGTGAACACAACCATTCAGTATTACTTCTTAGTTTCATTTTAAGTGTGGCTCCATCTGTTGACCTTACTACTGAACTGTGCAATCAGTTTCACCACACTCATATATTGACACCACACTTTACAGAAATGGAAGTTGAAACCAATTGGTATTTTTCTACTTGAAATCTGAAATAACATTAAATTTTTGTTTAATGAAACCTATTTTTAAATGCAATTATATAACTGAATTTGAAAAGAATATTAAGAACTGCTGATTTGTTTCAGAAGATGATCCATCTAGCTCGCTGTCTTGTCTGTAGGAGGGGCAAGAATGGATACCCAGGGAAATGTACAGGCTATTTGTAAAATAGCGTTTTTTCTATCATACTGTTGCACATTCTGGCAGTTAGTTGGTAGTTCAGAAACTGCCTGAATCAGAAATTGCATCTCTGCTGCCTTTTCAAAAGCTGCATGTGAGCCTATCATCCATTAATACAATCGGTCTCTGAATCCATTTATATCCCAAGTCTCCATAACATGTTGTACTAATGAGTCCCACAATGTAATGATGCATTGCATGGAAAGGAATGGCTCTATAGCTCAAGCATTTTGAGAATTAATGAACAATTTTTCTATATTCATCTTGTTAATTGGATTTATGATTTCATCAAATGTAAGAAGTAATATTGAAATGACAATATTAAGTTCAAAGGTGGTCCCTGCCCAATTATTAGATCTATTTTATTTAAAAACATCCAGAAAAAAAAAATTGTGGTGGCTCCACATTGCCTTTACTTATGAGAGCACTCAGCATCAAAATTTCACAAACAGGAAAAATTTCTAACTTGGTAAATTCATCCTGAGCTCTGAAAAAGTGGATTTCCCCCTTTCTCTAATGGCATTTTTGCCAGTTACTAGAATTCTTTTAATTCATAACTTCATAGTGGTTATGGAGGAGGAGTGCATAGATGATCCTCTAGTCAGATGTTTCAGATTTCTAAGGCAGGGAAGAATGTTTTGGTTTTCTTGTGGCTCCTATTTCACAACATGGCTGCTGTTCTAACAAAAAAAATTGTTTTCCCATTCTGTTATGGAAGCCATGTTGTGGACTGATGTTTTAATTGCCTATCTAGGCTGTCCTTCTGCAGCCCCTTAATTTCTGACTGCTTGTGTGGTCTGAATATGTGACTACTGCTTGTCATTATTACTATCAATCAACTAAATTATTTTTACCCTTTTTAAGGGAGATCCAGGAAAGAGAGGGCCACCAGGGCCACCAGGACCTCCAGGTCCTCCAGTAAGTGATTATGTTTAATATGTGCTTACATCTGAATTTTACCTTTGTGTTGCTGTGCTTGAACAAAACGTCTCCCTAAGTTTTACAGCGGAATACAGACTTTAGGATTTCAGAAGGATTTTGATCTTCCATTTAGAAAGCAAGTTTCTACTCTTTATGGTTATAAAAAGCTAGTTTGAAATGCAAACTGGGTAACTTCTGTCCTGATGCCTTCCTATTCCCAAATACACAGGTTTTAAATTTCCCTGTGAATCATAATACTGTAAATGTAATCTTTGTTGGGCCTCACCGGTATTACTTCAGTAGAGGCAGGCTTTTCTCTGTTAGGAGAAGAAAAAATTAAAATTGATATTTGGCTCATGAGACAGAAATATATGCTTCCAGGTGGATTGAGTTCTGGTGTCTTTCTTGCAATCAGGTCTGCTACTTGCAAGGAATAGAAGAAAGCTTTATAGCAGTGCTTTGCCTCTCCAGGGGAATGGCTACCTTGTTTTAACCTCTTGGGAGGAGGGAAATGTGTTATGCCTTTGCCTTGTGGCAATATACCTACCCAGAGAAATAAAATGGAGAGTTTGGCAGACACATCTTTGTCTGGGTGCTGGGAAATGCAAACTGCTGGGAAAGGTGTCGTGCTAATGTCTTTTTAAAAGCTGTGCTGTTCCTCTGCGGGGAACCTCCTTCCCCCACTCTTTAGGGACAGACCCTAAATCCATATGCTTTATTTATGCCATGTTTCTTGTTTTCATGAAAGTTGCCAGAGAACTGGTGGGGAATTTAAAGAAAATAAATGGTAAATTGGAGAAGAGTAGCTTGGAAACAAGTGGAAATGAGTTCTCAATAATGGCATAGAGTGCTTCTATTCCTTTAAGTTTTGTCCTTTTTAGGCTTCTGAAGTGCCACAGTCCCAGTCCAGTTGATGACATTATGGACCCAAATACACTCGGCTTTTTAAAAATCCCTCTGTATGTAAGGAGACCATTCTTTAAGGAGCTCATTCCTTAAACTCCCCTGTACTTTTCTCTGAAACAGTGTGCTCCCTCCCACAGGGTTTCTGAGAATCCAGCTGCTGCTGTGAAATAATCTTTCTCCCTGTTGTGCCTCATAAGCCTCCTGTTAGCTTCCATCAAATATTTGATTTAATATGAGAAAAGGCCTTCCCCCCACTGAGTCCATCTCATTGTACACTGATGTCTAGTTTATTGCAACTGTCATCTACCAATACTTTTGGGAAGATTATTTTCCCTGTAAAAATAATTTTCTCTGGAAAGGCCTGAATCTTTTGCTGAATGGCATTAAGTTATTCTTATTATAGAAATTGTCTTGGGCTCTGTAGGAAATTAATGGGGTTTGGACATATATGTTTTCTATATTTAACTGAAAATATATTTGAGGTAGTTTAAAAAGCAAGAGAAATATTTGGGGGTTTTTTTTGAAAAGTTGATTTAAGTTAGAGGACAAGACCTGTAGTCCTACAATAAAATCGTACACTTTAGGTGCTTTTTATGAGAGACCCATTGATTGATTATATTTCTGATAGGTAGTTTTGCCTAATGACTGTATTGCCTAATGAGTCATGGCTGGTTATTTTTCTATTGCTGACTTTGATTAATTTAATTTAATTTAGGGAACGATTGGCCTGCAAGATGGTGACCTGTTGGTAAGATTGTCCATGGTTTTGTTTCTTTTTAAGTAATTTCAGACAATCTTATTCAGCCTATGTGGTAATGACTATGTGAATGCTTTTCCAGTGTCCCAGTGCTTGTCCACCTGGCCGTCCAGGACATGCTGGTTTAATGGGCATGAAGGTAAGAGAACTTGTTTGTTCCAGCATTCCTTCCAGAGATGCTGTCCCAGGGCACTAGGGAGGGTAATTACTGACTTGAAAAAAGGGCATTTCACTGTTAATTTCCAAAAAGATTGTATCAGTGTAGTTGCTTATGGTTATTCACCTCTTGACTGCCAAAATAACCTCTTGTTGAAATCTCTTGCTGCTCCTCTGATCTGCACTGTAAAATTTGTGTGTGGTCCTGAGAGGATTAGAGTACGTGAAGAATTACTTCATTCACTTCCTGGACCATTTGTAGTCTGACTCCAGAAACTCTAAATATTCCCCCAGATCCTTAATCTTTTTGACTTCTTTTTCTCTTCCTGGGAGACCTGTAACATACTAAAATAAAATTAATATGTTTTGAGTCTCACTTCAGCTAAGATTTTTTTAATATATTCTTTGCTGCTTTCTAGGAATACTGTTGGCCTGAGGAAATTTATATGGGATAGTATAAGAAGAAATACTAACCTGCCTAGAAATGCAGCCTTGTTAGATCCAGACGCAGATATTTTGAGCATGGTACTTAATATGTAGTGTTTCCTAGACAGGTGAGGAAGCAGTAGCGAATGGTGGTTGAGAGGGGATAGCAAGTTCTCAGCAGTCTATGTCTGTTTTGGAAAACTGTATTTTAATTTTGAATAGTCTCTGTTTATTTATTTATTTTGGTTTTTTATGTTTATTTTAGGGGCAAAAAGGTTCAAAAGGCGAGTCTGGTGAACCAGGAAGACAAGGTTATAAGG